>NIUQ01003257.1:0-18199 GCA_002796945.1 Plectus sambesii
GCTTTGGGCTCGGATTTGAAAGAGTTATGCAAAGCATTCGAATAAACATCTTTGTGTTTAATTTGAGATATGCACGTCATAGCTAATATTACAAGCCACCCTATATGACCTGGATCAGACTTTCAAACAAAATAAACGGAGAGTCTAATACCAGAGTGTGCTGAGAGGCAGAAAATTACGCCGATAGTGACGATTTGAAGAAAACGGCTATTACGGAAAGTCATCGTGCCACCAAGATTCACAGCCACAGTTAGCGTTATCCAAAGATACCTGCAAGCAAACGCGCATTATGAAAAATAAACCTCTCAGAGATAACAACCTAAGCTGACTTAGACCGTCTCAAAAACATTGTCACATTTTAATTCAAAGATTTATTGTAGCCGAACTTATGATCGTATGTTAGCTCATGCTCGGCTTTGGCTGCAGGAGTTCACAATCATATAAGAACACCTCAAGATGGAGAGATCTATTTTTCTAGCATGCTTCATTAGTTAACTTTGTAAAAGGAACAGTGCTGATTCTGATCAGAGTAAAAATCGATTGGCAATAGCAGAGGAGGCACGGGATGGGGTACGTGTCGACGTCACGCTCAAGAAAACAAAAGTAGTCTGCCACTATTGAATTTTATGAATATGATATTTCTTGACCAAGCATTTTACAGCATTTAAGGGTATATTTCATTAAACTGTTGAAAAATAAGGAGCTATCTCTCAGTTCTGCGCTGTCGTCACTATACATACACGTGAGGAAGAGAGATTCACGCTATTTAATTGCGAAAGTGAGGCTCAGTTTCTCAGTTTCAAAAGACTCAGAAAATGTGCCGAGAACCATCTATGGTAAGTAAACTACTCTCGGGTGAGCTATTAATTTCCCCCACTGCTGGCCTAATCTCCATCAGGCAGATTCGTCGAGCCTAAGCCTATGTCTCAGCCTAAACACGCACACCCACAGAATACTGTGCTCGTCGAACGCTCAAACCCACACAGTTTAACCGAATTAATTGCCTATGTTGCCTATGACGCGTCGATTGAGTGACGGTTTCAACCGAAGCGCAGCCAGTTATCACCTTCGATCTTAGCGACAGCGTTGACGACAGCTCATTGTAACTTGGATATGATTGATTCCTACTGAAAAACACGTCCCACATCATCGTCAGCAACCGATCGCAAAAATCGATATTTCGTAAGTGTGGCTAAACGGAAATGCTGAACCTGCACTACAGCTGAAGCTTTACTGAGCTCAGTTCATAACAAGCAGTCATACTTATATGGTACATATGACAAAGATTACACTTGCGTATCTCTGAAGCTCAACTTCAGTAGCAGTACATAGTTGCGCACACAGTCCATGTCGACTGTCTGAGGCGATTTCTTTTGAAGCTGAATGTTTTCACTTTCGGTGCAAAGTAAAACAATGTTTTAATTTTCTTTCTTTGAACGCATAAATAAATTCTTGCTTATGGTGCGAAATAAAGTTGTAAAATTCCATGAACAAACGAGAAGACATGCTTCCAAGCCGAGCCAATTAATAGCTGTCACTAGTGCTCCAATTCAAAATGAAATAACCCGTCTGCTTTGCGTTCTGACGTCGTTGATGTTGGCATGAGAAATTAATATCGCTGGTGTTTACCCAATTAAGGTAAACAATTGCTCAACCCATCGAATGATGCGGTGATGTCACAATTTTGAAAATCCTTGCAGCAGCAAGGTGGTTTGATAATGAACAATTTAGGAAGTAATTAATAGTTACTGCCATCATTTATCAACTCTCAATGATAAAAGTTTGAAGTAGTTACGGTATTCATGAAATAGTTGTTGAGTAGAACTCGGAACGCTGCAGCTTCTTGGGAACCAGTCAATAGCTGCAATGATTCGGGCTGCATATAGTCGGGTTCGCATACTGTTCAAAGCATTGAAAAACCATCGTGGGCCAGCCAAAGGCTGCAATGATCTGGGTTCTCTTGTACTTTCATTTGCTTTGGCTCTTCTTGCTTTTATTTGTCCTCTACAGTAATTAATCTATCTAATATGACCGATTCATAAAACCTTCTTGATAGAATAATTGTGCATCATAAAACTTTGATTTTAAATAGAAATCTACTAATGCACCTAACTTCCAATGAAAGAAACTCCTATTAAGATCGTAATGTATCAACAAAGATTCAAGGTGTACGAGTGACTATCCAATTCGTTGCGAAACTAACGCCTATTTTCCAATTCGCTCTCTGCCTTGAGTGAAAAATACCCTTTTTATATGCTTTGATTTTCCCTTGAATTATATGCCATTCATGGATTATCATGGTAAACTTAGGTTTAGCAATACTTGCTATGGCTCATACTAGATTACCTATGTTGCGTATACTTCTTGTCTTCTTGTTTTCAGAGTTATTTTTCTGTTGCGCTCCGAAATAGTACCAGCGCTAGTAAATATAGTTGAACCAAAGTAATTAGTTGATTTACTATAGGAGTTCGGTAAAGCGTCAAAGAAGCAGTTAGCTTTTTAGAGAACAAGAATGATATGAGTACAAGCCTAATTTTCGATTTTAAGAGCTTGTCGGCGCAGGCAGAATTTTGTATATAATATCCACAAATAAACACGGATAACATTTCTGTGATATCTTCTTCTAAAAGCCGCTCACATTGTATAAGTCATATCACGCGATTCACGCACACTACCACCATAATTTGATCATTTTCATGTTTTCGGTCCCATTGGAGGTAGAGGCGAATTGATGGAAAATCCGCCGTCTGCTACAATGCTCTGTCCCGTAATGTAAGACGATTCTTCGTTGCTGGCCAAAAATGAGATGACGTGTGCCATTTCTACTGGCTGACCAATGCGCGCCATCGGAGTGTTCGGCTTTACCCACGCCTCCTCCATCTGTAAACGAATGGTATGTATATGCTGCTGATTTCTCCCCTGAGACTGATTTACTTGGATTCTGAGGATAGTGTACTGAATAAAAATTCTTAAATCAGGTTACCTTTGCAAAATTATATTGATTCTTCCGTCTGAATATAATGATAGATTGTTATTACTACACTGGCCTTTGGCCGAATCAAAGCGGAACGCGCAAAGCTGCGTAACTTTGTATCAGCATAAAAGGGTCAGTTTTCGCTCTATCCTTGGCGAGCACTTGTAACTTACCCCATCCCAGGCTTCTGGTGGCACTGCGTCTGTACGAATGGCTCCTGGGCTAAAACAGAGAATCATCTTGAGGCCTCTTATTTACCATGGGTGATAAATTTCGTTGAAATTAGCTTCAGAGCGGCAATTATGATTCTGGCAATGTTTTGATGGCACTCCTGTATGCTAATTCTGTTTTTTTTCTTTATGTATCTCATATGCAACAGCTTAGAAAAATCGTTACTACAGTATTCGTCGTTAAATAAGATGTATTACATAAATCTTGAGGAGTGCAAACTATTTTTACAATTTCCTCTTTCACTTTATACCTACTGATGCCCACTTCACCAGATCTCAATATTAGCCTTTAAAGCTGTAATTTTTCGAAAACTGTCCCAACTGCTGCTTATTGTCAATTAAAATGCCAGTAAATAATGCTTTATTACTTTCTGTGGGCAAATATTATGCAACCCCATGACTTACTTGACGTTGTTGACGCGAATACCATCCGGAGCCAATTGGATCGCCAAGATACGATTCAGCTGGTCAAGACCAGCCTTGGCAATGCAGTAGTACGCGAATGTATACATCTAAAAATGCTACTGAATAGAGTGCTGCAGTTATGTTAGATTTTTAAGAGTGAAATCAAGGCATGATTTCTATGATCGATTGGCAATTTCACTCCTTGAGACTAGGCTATAACGGTTATGTAAACTATAACTGCATAGAAAATTTTACAAATCAAAAGGATTCTTGGATAGTTAGTAAATGTTAGGCCAATTTTTCTTGCTTACCTAATCAGTCCCTTTTGATTTAACTCAGCAGATGGATTTACAAGTACCATACATATTCTCAGAGTACTATTGTTTTAATAAACATTTCTGCTAGCAACTCGCCGATTAATCATTGATTCCTGAGTGACAAACGTTTCGCGTGAAATATTAACTTCTATGTTGCAAGTACTGTTAAACAAAGCTCAGATTTTTGCTGCACACTAATGTAGACATAACGAGATTTCTTGATAGATTGCGACAGAGACCGTACCATAAAACTGATGAGTATTGAGAAATTAAGTTTCAATTTATCAAAGTATCAGCTTAAGGTAAAATGATGCAATGATGACTACGCAGAATTGAGACGCGATTTTCCACTTCTTAACAATTTCATCAAAGTGGCCCACAATGGTTGGAAAAAGATGCATCATTTGCTAGTAAGAGAACAAGATTCTAGTGCATGGGACAACACTAATATGATCGGCCATACTTTAATTATTTATGTACACAAGCATTGCTATAAAAATTCTCTTACCGCACGGAATCCAGCGATGCTACTGACGTTGACGATGTTGCCCTTGGTTTTCTTCAAATGAGGAATCGCCTCTTGGCACAACGCGAGGACGCTAAATATAGTAACACATTATAGTAGTAAATTATCACATAACAAAGAAAAAAATTGCATTATTATAAAGTATCCGTAAAATGGAAACAGATAATCAGGTAAACGAAAGAACTCTGCGATTTCTATTATATTGTAAAATTAAATTCAAAGGCAGTATTTGCAAACTGATCGTGAGCATTCTTTTCTCTAATGTTTAATTAATCATTTAATATTGTTTATCTCAATGCTTTACAGCTTCTATTAGCATTCTTTGCAGATGTACGAATCAATGTGGTTTGCGTCAGACAAACATTACCTTCGGAGATTTTGATTAATAATGTCGTCAAAGACAGTAAGAGGCTGGGATATATCGCAGACTCCACCACCACCAGCGTTGTTCACCTAAAATTAGCAATTTCATCAAAGCAGCAAGGGTGCACTTCCTTGATACGCACAGTTTGCAAATAATATTAGGTGATTGAAAATATTGAAGATAAATATGGACTTCAGAAGTATTGCACCAAAGAGCGTTATTTTAGACACTGACTTTATGCACAGAAGGTTCAGTGCATAACGGTCTGTTGGATTTCAAGAGTGAAAATGTTTTAAACGTTCACATTGGGTTGGTTGAAGGGCCAATTCGTTTTTGATCACCTAATTTACGGCAGAACTTCATAGCCTTATAAATTCAAAAATGTCCCAACATTTGATTCAATTGGTAAAAAATACGCAGTTCTCGTTGTTTCTCAACTTTACCTCGCTAATAAGATCAATTATACAAAGTCGCAACCTGATTAATCTTACGCATCAAGACTATCTCTTGCAAAGACAGGTTCGCTTCACCACAATTTTCTCAAGGTGTGCTTTATATCACCTATAGATTTGAGCTACCAGCGAAAAAATAACCTGATACTTGATTTATTGCAGATTGCAGCGTTAAATAACAACGAGACGACTAGTTGCTTTACCAATTAATAAAGAAAAACATGAAATTTGATTTACCAATACGTCCAGTTTTCCGAATTTGTTGACAGTTTCGGCAATGAGTCGTTTCGTGTCTTCCTCATTGGTTACGTCGCCAACGACGACTAAAATTTTATCCTCGGTACTGCCAGCGCTGAGCAGTTGCTTCTTCGTTTCCTAGAAAAGAGCGCTTATGAGTGGTATACGTATAATAATTATTTAATGACATTTCTTTAATCTCCAACGTCATAATTTTGGCGTCATGATCCAAACCGAGAATGGACGGAAAATTACATTCATTCTACTTCAGTGAAGCCGTCTGCGAGAACTTTGCAAGTGAATAGTTTCCCATTTGCGCGAATTATCAGAAATGCGTTTTCAACACCCACATGTCAGCTTCACAACGAGCTAAGAAAACTCTTTCAAATGCATCATTCGAACCTCGAGTTTTTCGGTATTCCGTCCAGTTATTGTCAGCGTTGCGCCTTGTTGAGCTAACAAAAGAGCCGTTCCTCTGCCAATTCCAGAGCTTGATCCTGAAATTATATCGTTAATAAGAATATAACTTGCAAGTCCAAATTCCATCCACGTGATGAATAGTTTCACAATGATGTTTGCACCTTGTTCAGAATTTTTTGAACTTTCAAATGGTTTCATCGAAAAATATTAACGGTTTTGATTGAAAATTTGACTGCGCAAAACGAGTTTTTTACGAAAGCAATATGATTTCATTTGATGCAGTCAAATTTTATATCAGTGCTGCATTGATCGTAAGTGATTAGCAAAAGTACAAATACCTGCACTTCCAGCTTATGACCTACTCATTTAAATCAAATGTAACAACAACATATATAACTGTACTTGTTTCGTAAAACCAATCGCGAAGTTCGCATATGAACTCTCAATCCAAGTTGGCAAATTATAGATACCACAATGCCAATTTTACCAACCTGTAACAATGATCACTTTTCCGTCGAATTTGCCCATTTTTTATTGATGCAGTATTTGGAGAAAATGTTTCGTGCTTCCGATAGAACAAAATAGTTGATTCGACGATGCACGATGGCTCTTGCTCGAGTCAAATGCCGTGCTGCAGTGCTCCGCCCTTTATGAATGCAGTTGCAGTAACATCATACTGCTCTGCTGGACAGCAAAACCTGTTTTCGCGTGCAATATAAGCACTGATTGTGGACTCGCGACTGACAGACCGGTTAAAGTTTGAAGTTTGATACAAAGCAGTTGCAGTCAGTGAGTGTCGCCAGGAATTAGTGATCTCTGATCACAGGAAAATAGAGAGTAAATGTCAGCATAGGTCAGGGACAGATTTCATCATCTGACAAAGTCCCTAGAACTTAATTTCAGTCTCAAGAATCCTCACGAAAGCAGACTAAATACGCTACGAGAAAGTTGATAGCTTTAATACCTGAAATGCCATGAAAAGGCGAATCTGTCACAAGAATTTCAGTAACACTTCAATAACGTCCTATATTTGAGCACATTTGCAGCGGAATGTACAACTAGTCCGACATAATTTATGAAGAACGTGCACTGAGATAAGTTGAGCTGAACAAGGCATTGGTACATTGAACATTGACACTGCCGATGTCTTTCTATAAAGATATATAAGGTCGACGTTTCTATAGAGGCCGTTTTCATCTCACAAACCTATCGGCTGTTCAAGCATACAGCCTTAGGGACGCAGCGCAAGTGAAATATGATTGTGTATGCATACACTGCCCATCTGCGCAGCTCATTTTTGTCATGATGTTTGCTAATGTGATATCGCGCTATGTTTTACGATCGAATCAAACATTCTAATCTAAGTTGGCTCAGCGCGTCTTTGCATTCGATGGTTTACTGTTGAGTGTGACTTGAGAGTACTCTGCGCAATGGCTACTGATGAGATCTCAAACGTACTCGATTCGGTTCAAGCGGTAATTCCATTTTTGGATCAATTTGACTGCCAGCATGGACAAACACTGATGCTTCCCTACGATCCAGAAATAGGGAACAAGAGCACCTATCGTGGTCCAGTTTTTCCAGATGAAACTGCTACCGAAATATTTGTCAACAAAGAAGAGGCGCAACGTCGAAGCAGCGCCATTCAAGCAGAGATCAAGGGACGTTATGCTGAAGCGGAAGTTCACGGCGCCTTTGTCCGTTCTCAAATAGGTGGCATTTGCGTGCAACGCCTTCATTTCAAATCTCTTAAAAAAAGAACAAATAAAAAATTATTTGGTGTAAGCGACACAGCGGTCAGCGAAGGTTTTATATCGTTGTTTACTCAAAAATATCTCAAGGAAAACAATAGTTCGAACCTGGAGATTGATTTCCTGTTTGTAAATAGAACGAATGGTATTGTTTTAATTGAAGTCAAAGGAGTCGAAGAAACTTTGGTAAAGGAGAAGAATTCAAGAGGAACTAAAGCGCTGTGCAGTGCTCTTTTCAAAGCGCAGGGACAGCTTAATCGAATCGAAAAATTTCTTATCTCCATGTATACTGCCATATACCCAAACGAAGCGCTACCTCATTCACTTGTTTCAAAAATCATTTGTACGCCGTTTGCGAATTGCTCTACAGAATCAAAGTACCAACTTAAAAATGACAACCGTATTGATGTTCTTGATATGAGTGACTTTAAAACAGCTGAGAACGCCTTAGGAAAGCTGGTTAAGAGATATAGTCATAATCCTTTAGAATACCGACAACTTTGTCTTTTTCAGAAGTTTGCTGCTTTTCTCATTTCGTTCAAGATAGCGATTGGTTTCAGAGACAATCTTATGTCAGGTCATATTTTAAAACGAGTAACAATGCTCGAAGGGCATAATTTTATGCCTGACTTTCTGAAGATGATGACTGGCCATAGTAACAAATCATTGACAGCAGGTTCTGAAAGTTTTCTACCACGAATGAGCAATGAAAATTTATCATCCAGTGCTAAGAAATTGCCGTTCTATTGGTTTAATATGGATCAAGTTAACGTTTATTACTCAAATGCTTGCAAAATTTTCCTGAATGGAAATCCAGGTAGTGGGAAAACTGCTATTCTCCGATGCCGCGCCTTACATAAGTCGATGCGGCGATACGCCGTTTTCATCTGCCCTGAATCATTGGTCCCTCACTACAGAGCATTTATTCAATTATGCAATATTTCCGAATGGACAGTGATAAGTTTTACCGATATACTGTACAAAGTATTACCGAAAGCAACGATTACAATTGGAAATCGTTCATTTGGTCTGTTTTCAATCGAATATGATATATATATGGATGAACTCGATCATGAAACTATGAAGAAGTTTACAGAACTTCTTAAACAGCGCCCAGTTGTAGACGCAGAAACATTTGTCGTTGGAGAATCGCCACAGACTGTGCCTGACTTCATTCAGGTATGCGTTAGCTTAGCCTAAAACTTCATGTCATACTGATCCTACCTCCCAACATGCGCTGCATTCTAAGTAAAGGATGCCTTTATATATGGGCTTCTGGTATTCATTTTCAAATTCCGATCATATTAACTGAAAATTTTTCCGTTATCTTTTAATCTTTTATCCGAATTTTTATTATTTTTATTCTGTAACCACTAATGATACTTTTCAAATCAAATTGAACATTTTACATAGTAATTTAAATTAGCAAACATCCTCTCTGATTTGAAAAGCGTCCTTACTGAAGTGGTAATGGTTTATAAGGTATGAAAATTCTGTATCACATTTCTCAAAAGTTTCTAGAAGAGGAAAAATAAAATTAAACGTTAAAGTCAAGCCTCTATGCCAGGGTTCCGAATGGAAAATTTTGAAAAAAAGATTTTGACACAGAAAAAAGGATATATTCCAAATGACCCAGATGTCTGAATTTTTTCCAAAATGTCCTTTTTTCTGAATCAATATTTTTAGTTTTTCAAAATGATCTTTTTATCAAAAAAAAGACAAGTGTTTTTAAAAAGGATTATTCGGAACCCTGCTCTAACCTCACGCCACTCGCTCTTGTCTACAAGGGTCTTTTATTTCTGATCCACTGAATTACTCTATAAACAAACATGTCCAATTGCTACAAATTGTTTAAGTAATTGTGCAAAAAATTGTGCAAGCGTGTAATTTTTGTGCAACTGTGAAAAAAGATACATTTCAGGGTGCGGCGCGGTTGACGGTTGACAATTTCAAATATTTTGATCTTACAGTAATGATGCGAAGCACAACAGCAATCATGGAATATTATCGCACCAAAACGACGATTCCGGACTCGAAAATTGAGTTCGGTCATACGATTCCTGGTCGAGCTGTTGAAGAAATTGAATGTATCGGTAAACGTGAAATATTAATTCAAACAGTCGAACGAGTTCGTACATTGTCAAAAGATGGGTTTTCTCTTAATCAAATTGCCGTCATCAGCTTGTTGACCAATGTTGAAGCCATCAAGAAGAAGCTAGAAAAGCAGGGCATAGCCAGTCGGTGCCTGTCATCCTTTAACATAAACTCAGCTGCAGTAACAATAGCACCAGTGTCTGAAACGAATTCATACGAATGGCCTGCGGTTGTGGTAGCGCACAACTATGATCACAACGGTCAACTGCCGCTCGCTGTTTCTCGCGCGACCACCTCATTAACAATAATAAAAGATACTGTCTCTATAAAAACAACTGAAGAAATGATGCGAACAGATCCCTCTACTTTTGATGGTCTCGAAATGGCTACCAAGATTGCACTGCTGCGAAACGCAACAATCAGACATAGCTACGACGTATCAGCGGCTTTTAGCGGAAACAATATGACTAACAGCGCAAATAAGGAGCATCAGCAAGCAAATGAGACTATCAGGACACCTTTAAAAAAGGATGAGCATGAACAACTAAACGAGGAGGAAATTTGCAAGCTACTAGCCAGATTCGGCTACCAAAAAAGTGATGCCAACGAATTATATAAAGAAATTCGTTCTGCGCTGACAGACCACAACCACATGCGCATTAAAAAGCATGCGGAGAGTTTGGGACGTTCTCCTATGACACAAAGAATGCAGTCTGGATATTTATTAAGCCGTTCACAATCATCGGTAACTTTTGCGTCTCAGTCACAACATTCGGCAATAGGCGCTGTTGGCAGCTTAATGTGTATGTCAGTATCGAAAACAGAAGTAAATGGAAGCAGCAAAATCTTTATCCAGAAAAAAATTCATGAACAATGCGCAAGTATTGCATCCAGCAGCAATGTAAACGGGTCATCATTTACTTCTAGAAATTCAATTGAGAGCGAGCCAAATGATCTACGGTTGAGCAGCGCATCAATTTCTGCTAACAACTGTATGTAACTCTATGATTTAAAAGTAAATTTCTAGTGCAAAGTCTATGCCAAATATGCTTCAAAGGAACTTTTAATTTACAATATCTCATAGAACTGAACTAGTCTTTTAACCTTCTGACAATTAAACCACATTGGACCCTATGAAAATGTTAAAGCGAGTAGACCGCAGTTAGCTTGTCAAACTAACTTATTACCCTGCAACATCATAAAATACCATTGCCAAATCCAAATTTGACAATGGTTCAGACTGAAAGTGTTTAAATGAGCTAATTTGGTGAATAATTATAATCATTAAATAATTTGTTTTTAGGTCAAGGAAATTCTCGTGGTATAATTTCGCGCAGTAGAATGAAACTTCGATCTTTCTTCAAACCTTTTCGATCAAAGAAGGTTGGAAGATTTTTCCAGCCTCTTTCTTTTGACTTTAATATTAAATGTTAAAAGATTTCAGAAGAAAGGAACGGAATCGAACTCTGTAACACAATCTCAGTCAATTTTAAATCAATCAGCGCAGAGCGAATTTGGAAACAGATTGGAAAACTCGACTAGCGGCAATGAAAATATAACTCGACAACGTCCTAAAATCCAACTTTCAAGTCCGCAAATGAATGAGATCAATAAAACTTTAATGGCTCCTAAACCGATTAATATGGCTACAAATATTCGGGAGTCTACGGAAGTTAGAACGATGGGACAAACTGATGCGGTCAATAATGGGTATCGGTGGACCTCTGAACCTATCATATTTGAAACTTTACAAGAAAATCACGACCGCACTCTTTCGGAATCTTCTGCTGTCGAAACTGATAAGTCTACTGCTGATATTTCTCATAATTATCCTTCATCAGATAGTCTCTCATACTATTCCGCTAAATCACGTTCACCAAGTACAGTAAGTTGCCCTGGCACAGCATCAATGGCGATTCCCTACTCAAGTGCGCCTGCTTTATCCATATTACCTGTCAACAATTCTTTTCCAGACATTAGTTCAGAAGAGTGGGGGTTAAACCTCAAACAACAAACGGAATCATGTACGGATAGTTTTACAGAATGTGCAACGACGATGGTAGGCCTCCAACAAATGATCGATAGCGATTTTGCGCGGGAACACTGCTCCTTAATCGAGAGACGCAAAATGTCACGCAAAATGGAAATCGTTGTAGAAGCACAAATAAAAAAGCTGGAAATGCATTTTGGTCCTAACGCGCCGAAACGCCAACAAGCGAGAGCGATTAGTCATTTAGGAATTCAGAACTTAAGGGTTGACGAGACCTCAGACAGCGCCTTCACATATTGGTAAAAAAGGCCACGATCGAGTCGCGATCATGAGACGACGCGACGCAAGTTGACTTGAGCATAAAAGTGAAGTTAGCATTCTTCGTTCGGCTAGCTGTAAAGGTCAGCAAATATCTAGAAATGCTGAAGTTGAGCGATGAGACAGCAAAACTTCAAAGTTTCACGAATTCTTCTGTAATTGCCTGTGATCGCATACCTACCTCCGCTTTTAAGAGATCATTATACTAATCCAGGACCGTTCTATCAGTCTTCACCTTACTATTATCTCATTTTCCATTTCCCCTCATCATTAACTACTTGCCTATCTCTGTAAAAATTGATGAGTTGGTCCAGCTTGCTCTGTGAATACCTGTTCAATTTGAAGGCCCTATGCTGTTATCTATCGCTATCGTATCCGTTATAAAAACACGATCTCTACTATAAAAACAACAACAACAAAAGAGTAAAAATTATGGTAATTGACCGTTTATAGAACTAAACAAGTACAGTAAATTATTCACCAGAAAACGAGCAAATGTTAAGGTGCCTAGCAAACTGTAGACAGAGATTCTCTGTAATATGATTGAGCGAAAAAGTCGAACAACAGACTTCAGATATTTTACAATTACAGATATTTCATCTGGACATCATTGCTTGATCAAAATGTACTTCAGCCTTCCATATCCTGAAAAAAGATTCAGTAAAGCACTAGAAAAGGTTTTTAATGCTATTAAGCTATTCACTCGCAATATTTGCTATACACTACTAAATTTTATAACTGACTAGCAAAAGCTAAAAACATACCGCTATTTACTGTGCATAAAATGTAACAAAAAATGATACTGCTAATTATTTAAAACAAAATCAGAGAATATGTTTTGAACGCAAGATGATATTTTCAATGGGATGAACTCAAATATGCTAATTCTCAAGCATTCCAATTTATTAAAACAAATATATGATCTCTTCAAAAATGTTGCATCATTTTTCCTGATAGATAAAATTTTTTCGTTAAAATAGCTATAAGGTACCAAGGAGTCATTTTCTGTTAGAGATATCACGGTGGTAATTATAAAAGTAATAATAAAGACCTTACCGGCTCGTTGGTAACCTTAAGCTTCAAAAGAATCTCTTCATTTCCATTTGAAATCATTTTATCCATCCACTCTTTCATTTGTTCTTTATAGGCTTGCTGCTTTTCGGAGCACTTGCTATTGTACTTCTACAATAAAGGATGTCAAATAAGAATCGGAAGAATTGAATTTTACAGAAATAAAAGAATAATGAATGAATTCTGCTGAAATATGATACGCTCACCTGCTGGAACAGCAAATTCGTATAATTTTAGATAATTTGATTATTTCTTCACAGAAATTTGGCCATTTGAGTAAAACACGATTACTATGCAAAAAAGGAATTTGAACTGGAGAACATATTCAATAGTCAAGGATAACAGACTGCATGTAGCGCCTGTATCGCAAATTTAGCACTCGTGCTCCACGCGAAAATATAATAACGGCCTCAAAACAGTATTTCAGTAACCGTATGCCTTAGAGCGCACTTTTAAGAATAGCGGCAGTAAAATTTTAGCCATTGAGTTTTAGTGAAACAGATCCCAAGTTCACTGGAAAATCAAAAAACTGACCTCTTTCTCCGCGTCAGTTAGCTCCTTCCACGCGCGTCCAGCCGCCTTTGCTTGGCTCTCGTCGCCAGTGTAGGACTTGGCGAATTCGTGAAAGAATTCAAGGTAGGCAGAATGTTGCGGCCTTTTTGGCATTTCATACTCAACGACCAAACAAGCCTGTAAGGAACGATTATAGGTGCATGTCTTTACGACATTAGTACGTTACAATTTGAAAAATTGTTACTGGAATACGCAAGTCAAAGCAGTCAGTCATAAATGAAGACTTTTTGGAGCTTAATAACTGAACGCATACAATGGGTTCAGTGATAAGTAAAATGTATTGTCATTTTACATAGTACTGTTCCCTACTGCTAAAAAACGTAACTAATCCACGAATGACATCTTACAGCTTCCGATTTTCGGTTTTGCTGCGTTGAGCTCTCGAGTTGTCCCCTTTCTCCTCTGACTGCCGCAGGTCTCATGGGCTGCAAAAAGGGATCTTGTCTTTGCAGCAATAACATAAATTTCTTAAAAGGGAATTGAGGTCACCGCCAGCAGAAGACAATCACTGTATATTGTTTTCAGCCATCTATGACAAGCTGCCTAGCGGGAAGTTAATTACAATGCAAGCAGATATGATTTGCAATCAGCTTGTCATAGGTAACTGAAAGCAATATACGATATTCTCCTTTCGGCTAGAGGTGATCACAATTCACCTTTAAACATTACCTTCAGTGCAAATAATCTCAGGGCTTCCAGTTGCTTTAGAATATCCTCACGCTCACTCGAACGCATCTTTTCCTT
The DNA here is from genome assembly GCA_002796945.1 of Plectus sambesii. Lineage (NCBI taxonomy): Eukaryota > Metazoa > Nematoda > Chromadorea > Plectida > Plectidae > Plectus > Plectus sambesii. The sequence continues at coordinate 14,467 of NIUQ01003257.1, forward strand.
CCAAGCAGTCAAGCTCTCACGGTACAACTGCATTTCCTCATTCCACGAGGAGATGTACTTCTGCAAAATTATTATCCTTTTCTTTAAATTTTTGAGTAGTTTTCAGCATGGATGGTAGTTGAATGAAAGTATTCTTTATATCAGTCAAACAGAACTGACTTGAAGTCATACTAAAACTCAAAAAACAATACCGTATGCGACATTTTCAGTTGACAGTTACTGGCGATGATATTTTGATTATACCTACCGCTTTTGATTCATCGGGCAAATTTCTCCATGCGCGCGCAATGAGACGGGCGTCTCTCTTGCTATCATCCGAAAGCGAATGAGTTTGTTTGAAGTCTTCCCGAAAGCGAAGATATGGCGACAACTTCGGACGTTGTGGAATTTCATATTTACGCGTAAAATACTCCTGAAAATGTACAATGTTAAGAGAGAATACAAGCGCGTGAATTCAGTAAATACAGGGTGCTCCAGAAGTAACCTGGCAGAGGGGTGGGTGCATAATAACTTCTGAAAAACCTCTTAGTGAGATGCTGAGGGAGATGATATCGATGCCAAAGTAATTTTCTTAAATCGCGATCGATTAGCTGATTTGCACTCAAGACCTCCAATTTTTGAATAACTTGAAACTTCAGATATTATTACGGAAACCGTCTGTAAAACATTGATTTGTCTTTAATTTTCGAACAAAACAGTCGTGCACAATGCAATCACCTACCTCTGCAACATTTTTCACGTCCGGTTTTCCGATGTAGCGCTTCAAAATGCTATAGTTTTCATTTGACAGCATTTTCTCCATCCATTCGTTGACTTTCTCGCTGTAAACCTTCAGTTCAGCCTGGTACGCCGAGGAATATCTCTGAAAAAAGCAAGTAATGGAATTTGTACATAATTAACGTTATTATTCTCTTTTACCCCCAAACTGTAAAGTATTAGAAAGTTCCGAACACAATATGCATTCCACCTTTTAATGTGATTATCGTATTCAAGGATATCGAATCGCAAAAAAAACCGATGCGGTTTTATTTATTTGTATGTCCTTAAATGCGCCGTTCAAACACTAAACATTTGTCCATTTCCGTGTCAATTTAAGGTGTAGGCAGGGTTGATAAGATTTCAATTATTAATTTGCCAGTTAAAACTGAATAACACTGTGAACTATGTGCGCTATTACTTCTCTCTCCTCTTCCGAAACCGTCCTCCACGCGATAATAGCGGCAATTTTGGTCGGTTGACGTCCTGAATAAGTCCGCGAGAATTCATCATAAAACCGCCAGAATTCAGTTCGCGGACGTTCCGGCATTGCAAATAAAGTAGATGTTTGCTGAAACGTTCATAATTGATGTCCAACCGTGCAATCCCAGTGAACGGCTAAGATTCATTTGATCAGTCACTTGATTTGTTGTTCGCCAACCGAACGGTTCTGTTCCGACCGCTCTCTTGCAAGAGTACATTGGGCGGGTTTCACATCGCGTACTTTAGCTTAAGTCGTACTTAACGCAATGATGAAGGATAGCCCTTAAGTACGACTTTAGCTAAAGTACGCGATATGAAACCGGCCCATTGTTAGGGCGCTGATCGCTAAATATGCACACCCCGTTGAGCCCCAACAGTCCCAATTCCTTCCCCACAATATCTGCGCGAGAATAGGGAAACAATACATAACGAGGTAAGACAGATAATTCTCTTACAGCATCCTCAATGGCAGTTCCTCCCGTCTGCAGCGACGAAAGCATCGGACTCAACTTGGCAAGAACATCACCATGTCCACTCTGCATCATTTTATCCTTCCATTCTTCCATTGCTTTGATGTATACTTGCATATCAGCCGCAGCGGCTCTTCTATACTTCTGAAACACAGGCAGATGCATAAATCACTGTAAATAATAAATTGAAATTAGCTATTTCCGACCACAGACGCAGACTCATCCTTATAGCTGTGATACAATCACAGTGTCAACCCCCGAGATCTCCAACGTTTTTACGCGATCTCAAAGTCTACGTTTAATCCTAAGCCTATGCTTAAGAGATACGAGACCTTCCAAAATTCAAGAACGGATGAAGAAAAATGCGAATGAACGTCTAATAATTTAATTTATCTAAGCTCAGACTTCTGCGATGGAGAAATCTGAAAAAGAGGGAGCTCGGATCTTCCAGAATGTTCCACCCCTTGCCAAAAGTAAGTAATCGTTCTAAATATAAGGGTAGGCTATAATTAAACGCTACAGTCCCTTCCTACGAATAGCCTGATCGTCACCAATTCATCCTGTTTTTTAAAGACTTACGCTTAAAATCTTAGCCAAAGTCAGCCTAGATCAATAATAACAAATGGTCAAGAAGCAAAATGAATCTGTTCTAAATAATAATAAAACAATACCTCTTGCTTAATAAATGACATCTCCTTCCACTCACGTAGAGCGACAGATTTTGCTGGCTCCGCGCCAGAATAGGTTTTCAAGAAATCCGTCATAAACAGTTGAAACGCTCGCAAAGGATACTGCGGCATGTCGCTGACCAAGGCAAGGTCATGAGCGTCCTGAAATCGGCAATGAAAACTGCGATTATAGCTACTTTACCATTATCACTTCAATAAGGATACTTTCAATTTAAAAATACAGTATTTGATATAAAAAAGGTATCAGATTGAGTCAACTTGAAAAATGTCCTCATTCACATGGAAATCTTCCTTGTTTAAGTGGAAATGATATAAAAAACATTGTTTTTCATTATAATTTAACGCAGTGCATTTATTATCAAACATAGTAGGAGATATAAGCCCTTCAGATTTTCCGCTAAATTCAGCCCCTCTTGCAAAATATCCTTTGATTTCGGTTTAAGTCGAATAGTTAAAGCAAAAATTTCGCCCAATTATTCCCAGTTTCAATCAATGACTCATATATTGGTTTTAAAAGGTTTGCACCGGTGCAAGTATCTGGAGACTCGAAAAAACCTGTTACCTTTTCACATCTTTTCCATTCATTTCGTAGCATTCGTCGGAAGCGTCCAATAGTGACATTATCATATGACTCCGTGCGCTGCATATTGTCGAAAAGTAGTTCAGGACGCTATAAATAGTGAAATATATGTAAATAGTAACGATCTACATTTCGATACTTTAATACATTTAAAGAATAATTATGAAATAATGACTAATATTTTGAGAAGCTATCAAAAATATAATAAAAACTACTCTTAATTAAAAATATTCATCTAAGAATGTGAACTAGTAGTCGAATACCAGAACACCTCAATAGAAAAATGATATGTAGAGCACCTAAAAAGGACGCAAAATTACCCGCGGAGTACTTTTAGGGCATACCCGAAAGATCGTTTCGAGCGACTTTTAAAATATAGTTTTAGAGTATTTGCTTAACTAAAAATTTGATATTTCATCATTAATTGCGCTAAAAATAATGAAAGGTAATACGCAACAAAAGTATAAATTGGATCAAAGTAGCGCAAAAAAGGACTAATTTGAAGGGAAAGGGCAGTATTTCAGAAGACCCCGAAAGGTCCGCATGCCGTTCGATGCATCCAGAGGTTATGGGACATTTATTAGCGTTCCAAATTGAAATTTAGCACGATTATTAACCAAGTAGAGCATCTCCCACTTACACCAGAGCGTGTGATAGTCTTCAGTTGTTTGACAACCGGCAGAAGACCCACCGATTGCATCTTCTTCTCCCAATTCTTCAACTCTTCCTTATATTTCATCATTTCATTATCGTAC
>NIUQ01003258.1:0-18248 GCA_002796945.1 Plectus sambesii
ATTGGAACAGGCGATAAGTTGCAAGGACGCCATCTCGCAGGAGTACTTGATGGAGTGCGTCATTCAAGTATTTCCCGACGATTTTCACCTGGCTACGTTAAATGAATTTTTGCAAGCTTGCGCGGAGCTTCACCAAGGCGTCCAGGTTCGCTTTTGCTTCCCATGCCGTTTCGCCTTACCTTTCGCATTGAAGGATTAGCAATATCATGTCATTTTACAATCAGTTAAGGATATGATATTATGCACCTTGTGTTTACAGGAATTAAAATTTGATAGTGATGTCATTTAATCTACTTTTTAGAAATGATTATAGAATAACAAAAACATGAATATGACGTCATTTAAAAATACTGATATCATTAAGACCTCTTTTTGAAGAAATTACCACACAATAGCAGAAAACAAGGGGATAACATCATTTTCCAATTATGATATCATCACTCCTTTACCGGTCATCGACCGACAGTAATTTAATTGATTGCATTAGTTTCTGTCGGTTGTAAAGTTACAACATTCGTATTCAGATCAAGAATGTGCTGATTGCGTTGATTGATCGATTGGCGATCTATGCGACGGCCGAAGATGGACCGGGCATTCCCGCGGACATGCAGTTATTCGACATCTTCTCGAAGCAGGCAGGACAAGTGGTCGCCAGCAGACAGGATATGGCGCCCGAAGACGTCGTTGCTCTTCAGGTACCCGCTGCTGACTTCGCCCCCGTTTGGCGCTATTTACACCATTTTCACTTCAAATTAAACACCTTCGTAATCAATATGTTCTTTTGTGCGTGCAGGTATTTTGATCAACTCTTTATTCAGCGGGCAGTACTAACATGCAATGATATGGTGCGGACGAAACAATATTACACAATCCTCGGCCCTTGTGAACTAATGGCATATCTATGTCCTCTATGTTTTGTCTCAGCGATTTTGTGTCTAATTAGTCGGAACGCCACAACAGTCAAATTGGTTGTTTTCAAATTATATTCAACGCGTATTTTGCATTAGAAAACCCCTACTCAACGTCTAAAACTGTATCAGAGAACGATATTCTGACAATCGAATCAGGAAACACACCCACATTTTATTATTACGACTGAACAGTGGTATGTTTACATGAACCACGTAAACTATACGTTGAATTAGAACTGAAAAGCATCTGATTTGAAGTGGAAATGGAAATGGTGTAAATGCCGAAAAGATTTTACTGGCCCCTTGAGACGACCAAACTCAATTGAGTCTATTGTACGTCTGAGCCGTTGACTGGATTTTCCAGCGCGCCATGCGTTTAAAATAAGTCAATAATGACAGAGCAAGTCTCGCGCTGCCGGCACGGCAAGTTTGTACGTGTCTCTCAGAACCTTTTTTACTCAGAACGCGACGCGATTTCAAGTTCATATTTCAAGTTACACGCACGGAGAGCAGACACGTCATATTTGCACTTTTTGTCACAAAACGCTTTAGTCAGTATTCCAAGATCAGTAACAAGAAATCTTAGATAAATAAGACAAACTGCTTCGAAAGTCGAGAGGGCTACTTTTTATCAGTTTACGCACGTAAACAACAAAAAGCGACTGATAGTCTTTGTGTGTGAAACGATCTTGAAGCACCGTAAAGCGAGCTCACCATTGCCATTCATTGTGGCTGACGAGATTTTTTGTTACTGATTGAAAAATGTTGACTATATATGGTTGCACGAAAATGGCGGCTTGCCAGGGGGTATTTTTACTGGTTCAGTTGCTGTGATCCAAGCAATGGCATAGTGTAAATAAATTGTACGTAAATATCCTATTTTAATAAGTTTTTGGCAACTTCTTCATTCTCGATAGCGCGTTGTAGGTGAGATGTCGAGTGCACGCTATCGTACAGAATCTGTCCTGAAAGTTATTCTGAGCCAAATGTTCCGCTGACAGTCGATTGTAAAAGGATTGCAATAAGTAGGCAAACAGACAACGATTTAAACGGTGCGTGAAAGGTTGGCGCTTAAAATCCGCGCGTGCACGGAGTACTCGACCACTGTGAAATCTTGTTCGTTCGCTTTGTTAATTCGTGTACTAGTAAGCATTATTGCTTATCCTCGCGCCATGTTAACCTCACTTAACATTGTGGAATCTTTGGACCAGTGGACTCAGTTGTGCCTCCATTGTCGTATCCATCACCGATCACTTACCGTATGTTTAAACGATAGCTAATTTGGTGTATTTATAGACTGCTCTGGTCAACTTGGCGCTCAAATGCTACCCGGACCGTACCGACTATGCGGACACGGTGTTCCAGAGTACGCACGAGGTGTTCGTAAAGATCGGAATCGAACGGTAACTACTCTTCATTCTTACTCATTCGGCTTTAATGTGGAGTAATTTGTATCTCGTTTTAGAGTACCGTACAACAACGTCGTTGGAAAAGAGTTGAGCAAGTTGTTGCGGATCCCGGTGGACCACTACAACAACGCCCTGACCCTACTGAAATTACGGTTTTATGGTCCGGTACTAGGATCGCTCGACTACCGAGGTCGAACTCAAGTCTGCTCCTACGTGATTTCGAACGCCCTTGAGCATAACACAGTGTTGCCAACTCAAGAAGTGGTATGAAACGTTTGATTGATAATGTTGAATGGTTGAAAGAGTGGTTGGTTCAGGTGGAAGACATGTTGAACCTGATGAACGCGTTGGTGTTGGACCAGCCGGACCAGCCGGATGACTTGGCGAACAACGAGGACTTTGCTGAGGAGCAGACACTCGTCGCGCGTCTTATTAATCTCATGCAGGCCGAAACTGCCGATCAGCAGTTCTTGGTGAGCTCTCTTTTCTACTGTATTCCCACTCTCGGAAAAAACTAAAACCGCGTTCTATAAATACTTAAAACGCGCCCTATGTTTGGTGTTTTCAGCACTTAAGGTCAAGCATAGAGCGCGTTTTAAGCAACTATAGGGCGCATTTTAATTGTTGTCCCCCACTATCCCACTAACGTCACCTCTCTTTCAGTTGCTGAACGCCGCTCGCAAGCACTTTGGCGCCGGTGGCAAGCACCGCATCAAGCGCTCCCTCCCTCCCGTCATCTTCGCCGCTTTCGAGCTCGCTAGTCGCTACAAGAATCTCAGCGAAGAGGTACAGTACTTCGGCATATCATTGCGATACGGTCTTACATCGATTGATTTCAGGACAGCAAATGGGAAAAGAAAGTAGCGAAGATCTTCCAGTTTTGTCATCAAACAATCTCGGCCCTTATAAAAGAGGCGGAACTCTCGGAGCTGCCGTTGCGACTGTTTTTGCAAGGCGCACTAGTCATCAATCGAGTACCGTTCGCGCCCAATTCTGAGACTGTCGCCTACGAGTTCATGTCGCAGGCGAGTCATATGTCACGATATTGACTCGGGTGGAATCAACATCGTGTCTCTATTGTTACGATGTTGATTTGGGTCGGATTTGAAGTTCCCGAAATGGCGAAATTCGCGGAAATGGCGGACTTTTTGATACCCTGAATCCAGTCTTATGCTATCTTTATATTTAAAAGTTACATGCGTTATGCGGTATGTTGAACAAGATAGTGGCTTCTTGGTTATATATTTTTGTAACACTAACCCGCCGAATCAAATTTCTTATTTTAAATAAATATATGAACAGAAAGTTCGAGTTATACCCCAACATCCACTATCCGGGTGGAGGCTATGACATCGATCAGTCGAAACCGCGAATGCAACCTAACAGCGATATATTTTAGGCATTCTCAATCTACGAAGACGAAATCTCGGACAGCCGCGCGCAGTTGGCCGCCATCACCCTCATCATGGGTACGCTGCAGCAGATGTCCTGCTTCGGCGAGGAGAACCACGAGCCCTTGCGCACTCAGTGCGCACTCGCTGCCGCCAAGCTCTTCAAGAAACCCGATCAGTGTCGCGGTGTTTGCGCTGTGGTGCGTTTGGCGTCATTGACGTTCACTAATTGCTCAATGGCTCATTTGCGTGTTCGTTTTAGGCGCATTTGTTCTGGTCCGGAAAGGTCGCAGGTGCCCCGGAATCGGTTAGTTCCTGGTTATTCTATCATACTGTAGTTTGTACTTTGCCCTGTTGTAGATGAAGGAAGCGAAAAGAGTGGCGGAATGCCTGAAGAAGGGGTTGAAGATTGCAGCGCAGTGCATGGACCCCGCGGTGCAGATCCAGTTGTTCATCGAGGTCCTTAATCATTACATCTACTTCTTCGAAGCCGGCTGCGAAGAGGTTTGTTATCAATAGTTAAAAATCTTTCGATCAGTAACGAGCGTCGAGACTGAATATCGTAGGACACCAAATTTAGCATATTTTTATCATGCACTACGTCAAGTCTCAGGAAAGACTGTTTTGCTGTTACTGAATGAAAAAATTTCCCGATATAATCAAAATATTTCGATCACTAACTTTTTCTTTCCATTTCAGATCACTTCCCAAATTCTGAACCAGCTCATTAGCAAGATCCGTGAGTCGCTCCCTCAGTTGGAGTCGACCGCCGAGACTGATCAGATTCAGAAGCACTTTCAGGTAAGATTCTATTTTAATTTCGATTGCCTTTTCAATTGTGATATTTGCAGACGACCCTTGAGCACGTGCGTAACAAGTTGGAGCAGAATGACGCCATTGCTGCGAAGTACGAAGGCGTCGTCCTATAGATTGTACAGTGACTAATTGCAATTGTTGTCAAACCACATAATGTGCAAGTTTACTCGGATCCCTATATTGTGCTGTTAACATTTATATATATATCCTGTGTTGTTAAATATTTAACATAAGTGGTTTTCTTACTGTTTGGCTACTGGTTAAAAAGTGTAAAGCAAATGTTACTTCATGTGCTTCGTCTGGTCGACAGACCGGAATGGGGGTGATTTTTAATCGACCAAGCTCGAGTCAAGTATTGACTCGCGAGAGAAGCTTCATGTTGACACGTGCGTAAACGTGATGCTGTGATCTGCTGATCTCCGGTGCTCATATGACGTGAGCTTACGGTGCTTCAAACGACGAGACGGGTCCTGACGCGATTGCCTGAAAACGGACGATCCTATTTACCTACCGCCGTCGTCGCGTCACCACGAGCTGAAAAGATAGTGAAGTACTGTGGACTCTGGATGGAGAGCGCCTACACGGTGTACGTGTAATGTGCGTGCCACCGCCAGTCGCGTTGCTTGATAAAACAGCGCGCAACTGACTGTGGGGCGGCAGGTGAATCAGCAGGCTGTGAAGAAAATGCGCGCCGCTGAAGAATACTGGTGTTAGTGGCGCGCGAAGCGATCGTCCGACGAGTCGAGTCCACAGTTCGCGATCAGTCAAGACCGCCGAAAGAATAAAAATCGGCGCGTGTATACTCGGCTGTTTCGAGTTCGCGTCATTGACCTTTAGATCGCGAACGTCTGATGCGAAATAACTGCTGTTGGTTAGAACTACGCAGTTTCAGATCGAAGAAGAAAGAACGCCGTTATTTGGGGGTGGAAGAAGCAAATTTGAGAAGGAAACAACAAGCTGGCCACGCCATCGTCAAATGCGGTCTGGACATTGGGGGGGCCGCCACCTTCGTCGCTGAACGCTGTCGAGGTGGACGGAATCCCCAGATGGCCGCAAATGCGACTCTCGTCGATTCTATTCTACCTGCAGGCCGAGCTGCTTTTGGTCTGGTTCGCCCTCGCACTATTCATATTCTGGGGCGCTCTGTGGCTCGTCCATTTTATCTCTTTAGCTTACGCGTAAGTCGCCTTCAATACTTTCTTTGCCCATGTTTTCTTTCTACCTCGTATTTTGTTTCTCGAACTCTCCTCGCTCGAACCTTCCCTTGTGATATTGTTGCAATAGTCAGGCCTCATTTGCAATTCGTCGGCTTGCAAACTGTCATCAGCGTCCCTCTCCCAGTCCAGTTTCCACCGGCGAGCGTGTTTGTCTATACCTTTACACTCGCTCAATAGATCACATTCAACCGCCGCCCCATCGACCGCGCCTTCTTAGTTGTTTTCATTAGCGAGTGCGGTAAAGGGATCTGCTGAGAGCTTTGGCGACTTTTCACATGAGACCCTTTGTTTTTGTCTTCATAAGTTCACAAGAAAACGCGAGAGAGCGTGGGATTGCAATTATTTTGTAATATAACTGTAATTGAAGGAGGGGCTAGTTCCTCTTTGTTATGTGTGCATTGCTATGAGTATCATCATAGCGTCATTGATGAGTCACGGAATGATCGGCTACGAGGGCGTACAGGTGAGGGTGACTGCCATCACCGTCACCGCCGTCATCGCCGCTGTTGACCGACAACAGGAAACTGACAAACGCGCTCATGGGTGTGTACGCATGCGGTGCTGGCAGCGGCAGACATTAAAAACAGGAATAGAATAGGCAAAATGGCGATGCAAAGGCAGGGCGCATGAGACCTAATCCAAAGCGTTGCTCGCGTTTTCCGTGTTTCTCAGCGCACGCCGCATCCGTATCCGTACGCGTGGATGTCTTATGGGAATACGAATCGCTGATTCAATATTTGAGCAGGTTGAAGCGTGCATGGCCTATCGATTAATTGCGCTGCTCGTTGCAGAAAATGGCGGCTGTATCGAAAGCCGAAGCCGCGAGAGGGACTGTTGCCGGGCGTTTCGGTGATCAAACCTCTGGTCGGCGTAGACGCCAATTTAGCGACAAATCTCGAGACTTTCTTCACATTGCAGTACCCTACTGTGAGTTTTACAACTATATTGATTATCAGTACAGCCCTGATAAAGGACAATTAACGGCTTTTAACACAATACTACTTTATAAATTCGCATCCAATTGAGATTGCATAGTACGCAAATTTGGAGCATAACTGTTTTGACTCATAATGCCATAAATCGAAAAAATTTACCCTGCAATGCCTAAACAAGAGGATCAAACTAATTCTCTTACTACATGGCGATATCAAAGCTGCTCAAAAGAGAACGCTTTATTGCGTTCTATTACATGTTACATTCAGTTGCATACTAATGTCAGAACAATGATAAACAATTAATGCTTATTGCAGTACGAGCTATTATTCTGCGTGCACAGTGAGAGTGATCCGGCGCTGATGGTGGTGCAGATGTTGATGAACAAGTACAAAGATGTAGACGCGCGTATTTTCGTCGGTGAGTAGTGCGACGAGGACAAGAGGCGGCGGCCTCTGTGTTTACTTTGTTGAATGGTACCCTTTCAGGCGGCGAACAGGTCGGTCTGAATCCCAAGATCAACAATATGATGCCGGCGTATTCCGCCGCCAAGCACGAGTTCGTCCTCGTCAGCGACAGCAACATCTTCAGTAAGAAGCATGTTAAAGTATTAGTTCGTGATTGTTCGCACTTCCGGTTGATGACCCTAGGGTCGCCGCAGCTGTATTGTTGTAGGATCCGAAAAGTGGATACATCATTTCGTAATCAACTGTTATCACGAAATTTTTTATCCTGAAATGTGTGCATTCACTTCGCTCTGGGTGGGGGACTCTTGCAATATTAAGTTGAGTTACGCTCAAAATTGCTTCATCAGTAACAGGAAAACTCTCCCCTGAGATTTTTCTTGGCGGTATCCGTGCAAAAGATAATCGGCGTTCTACGGGATCCTCTTTGCATCTCTGTCACTAATTGAATACTGCTGACGACAATTCCATTCTTCTCCTCCCTGTTCGCACATGCAATGACGACAGAATAGCACCTTATTCTCTTTTCCTCAATGCAATGCCGTCATCAAGCTCTTTTTAGTGCGCGAAGACGCTCTCCTCGATATGGTGCTCTCCATGTCCGACAACGTCGCCTTGGTAACTCAGACGCCTTACTGCATGGACAGGAAAGGGCTCGGCTCGAACTTGGAACAGGTGCGCGCGCTTTGGCTGATTACTTCCTATCGCGGCGATATTGCGGCGTCGCTTCCGCTAGGATGCGCGGCGTCTAGTCACTGCGTCACTAAGCGATAAAGCCAATAACGCTCCACACATGTTAATAGATGCTAATATAAACCATTTCAATTTTGAATGATACGCTCGCCAAATGAATTGGCCATTTTTCAAAACAAATGGGAGGCTCTTCTTATTGAATTCTATAAATGTAAATGACCTATATATATTTTGTTTATAAATAAAACTGTATGGGGTGTAATTGGAAAACCGGATAGAGGGACGCTTTCTGATTCAACAGTCTAAATTTAGCTCTCTGATCCGGCTTCGGACGTTAAGACAGGTTTTCCAAAGAAAAATACGCGTGCAGAATTAGATTGAAAAATATGCGGTATGTAATGGAAAAAACATTAAATGAGCGGGAAAAGTATAATAAATGAGTGGAAATGTATATTTAATGACAGTTTTTTGCAGATATACTTTGGGACGAGTCACGCACGAATTTACATGACGGGAAATTGTCTTGGCTTTGTGTGCTCGACGGGCATGTCGTCGCTGATCAGAAAGTGCGCTCTCGACGATGTCGGTGGAATGCGCGCTTTCTCGCCTTACTTGGCGGAGGACTACTTCTTCGGCGTCGCCTTGGCCAAGCGGTAAGGCGCTTGCTTATTTCTTTATCCCATCTGAGGAATTATCTTCAAAATTTTTGCACAATGGGTAAGGTGCCCATGTTGACGACCATCCTACTCCCCTTAAGGCCTGTATCCATTATTGGAACGTAGCCAACGTAGTCTTCTCGCTTGTACCGGTTTCCCCATATGACCAAGTCGCAGTATACACCTATGTCAAGATGAGTCATCTTTTCCAATCCCGAGGTTGCCAATCGTTAATTGATACATCAAAGGCCGATGTTTATTATAAAGCCCGTAATCTCGGATTACAAACCTTGGTATTGGCGAATAAGGCTCTAATTAGGGTACACTGTTGACGTCAGCGAGCGGAAGCGGTGGAACGATTTCGAGCATAAGCCTTTATGAAATTATTCAACTGCTCATTGTTGCTGGAATGTTAACAATGGTGTTTCTACCCGGACATGAATGAATGATTGGAATAATTTCAGCGGCTGGCTGAGCGTCATTTCGGGTTTACCGGCGCTACAGAATGGCTCAACAGACGTTCATCGGTTTCATGACAGAATATGCCGGTACGATGGTGTGTCCCGACTATTGCAGGCTTACTACTTTTATTGATGCTTAGGCTTAGCGTTTCAATTTCCTTAGTGGGCGATCACAATGCACCGACTGATGCTAACTCTTTACGATTCCTTTGCGTAAATCCTGCAGTCAAGTGGATTTTTGCTCCGTAATCCCGAACCGTTTGATATAAAATTTCTTGTTGCCAATCGGCTAGGTCTGACTATTAAACGTCGTACGCGTGCCGTTGTGTTCTAAAAAATCGGTGGGGGTTGTGACCGCTATTTAAGTAGAGTTCAAGTATGAAAAAAAGCTGGAGAGCCTGCGATAGTGGGACAATGGTCCAATTCTTGTTATAACTATGATACAAATATAATCCTGCTGCAGATGGATCAAGCTGCGAGTTGCAATGCTGCCGCATACGATCATCTTGGAGCCAATGCAGGACTGTATGATGGCCGGCTTGATGGGCTCCTGGGCCGCCAACATGCTCTTCGATTGGAATTCGCTTGTTTTCTTTCTCGTCCATGTCCTCATGTGGATGCTTTTCGACTACATGCTCATTTGCACCGTACAGGTGAGAGTCGTTTGAGTTTCTTTGCTTTCTTTGGGTGGTGTAGCGTATATGAATGAATTGAGAGAGGGATTTTACGTTCATAGTTTGATAAGAAAATGCGCTATCGACTTTTGTTGAGCAGTTTGTCAGGCTTGATCTATGATTTCGTCTTACTCATAGAGACATTTCGAGAATGCAATAACTCGGGTTGCTTATATTATTGTGGAAGTTTTTCACTCGTGAGAAAGTTGACAATATGTGGCAACAGCTGATTAGAGATGGAAACATGATCGGGATTTTATTGCGGTAATCGCGCGCTTTGCTTGCAAGCGTGACATATGCGTGACAGGCGCAAGGTACTGCGATCAATGACGATCGCTGCGGCTGTCACGGCGTGACAACATCACGCGCGCCTGTATTTTGCCCTATTGACGTTTGATCGGCTTGATCGTTTCAGAACGGGCCGCTCTCTTTCGGCAAGTTTGAATTTGCGGTCATGTGGTTATACCGAGAATTGTCGGCGCTACCAATTTACATCAAGGCCTTATGGGAGCCCCGGATTAGATGGCGAGCCGGACTGTTCAAGCTCCGCTGGGGCGGCCTCATCGAAGAAGTGCCCGAAAAGCGATGATCGCTTTCCCTGCCTTGCGTCTCGTCTCTCTTCTACTCATTCACTAGATCAATGGCCAAAATCGTATACACGGTTATCTCGCCTCGCGATTTCTGTACTTTTCGTCGTCCGCGTATGTGTGTCTCTCTCTCGGCTCTCTTCAGTGGAATGCAAATCAAATTTATCAATTCTGTGCCGTCGTGCCACACCATTTTCTTTCTGTATTTCCCTCCGTCTGACGTCCGTGGCCGTATTTGGAATGGTTCGCGTCCCGGAGAGAAAGTTGAGATTCGGTCATTTTCTAGCCGGGACGGAAGCTTGAAGAATACGACCCCCGGGGCCATGTCACAAGACTGTTGTAATTAAAAAAGTGATACACTTGCGGGTAGAGGGCGGTGATTGTTTCGGTTGCGACGTGCGAGGACGATTTGATTTCCCGCGCATTGCAATTGACCAATCATCGCGCTTGCCGCTATCCCCCATCACTACGGTACTGTGAAATGGGCGCCCGTCGTTCGTTTCAGCCACTGTTAGTCTCGCTAGTTCCTTTGTTTTCTTCTTGGTGCTCTATCATTGTTCTACTTTCGAAAAAATCTGTGCATCGCAGTAATTTATGGTAAATGTCGTCGTCATTTATCGTCATTTCCGACACAATGTTGTCTCAGTGCTTGGCACGACTGAAGTGTACTGTTTGATTGGTTGCGCCTGTATTACTGTACCTTTCGACTCGGCGCGTATTGATTCCGAGTTTTGCACGCGTCTTATGCATTGTCTGTATTCATGATCACCTGATTAAATGTCCAACGCAAATCGCTGCTCTTTGTACGATTTTCTTTACATTTATCGAGAATGCATGCGTTCGTAATCCACTGCATTTATATTTAAGCTTGGCTTAGAGTTCACAAATCGCAGAGATTTGTGTTGGAAATGCAGTCAGGCCCTTAAATGTGTATGTTTATTGGTGTAACGGGAAAGTGGTATTGCGAAGAATAAGAGTATGATCTTGCCTTCAAATAGAGCCCTTTCCTCGAAGCCAAAAAGCATTATTTTAATGTAAAGAATTATCCCGATCTAATTTGATCTTAATTGAATTAATGCGAACGCATGGGCTGCTATTTAAGGCTGAGGTCGATATATGCTGTCTGTTCTTTGTTATACGCGTCAGTACAACCTCACCATCATGGCTCTGGTCGGCTGGTTTCTTTCAGTAAACAGAGTATTATATATTGGTGTCATCATTGAGCGCATTTCATCAACAGGGATGCGCGTGGGGCATCCTAAGAATGACAGAGAGAATAAAGGGGGTGAGCGCATTGTTGGGCGCAGCTTTGGTCGTTTGCATCTGGGAGTCAGTTGGCGGACGGCGACGATGGATTCGAGGCCCGAAACGACCGCCCATCGACGTGAAGGTCGCAGGAAATCGAGCCGACTGGTTTGTCGGTTGGCCATTCTTGCCGACCCGTCGCGCCCCTTTCTCTTTCTCCGCCGCTCGCCCATTCGTCGCGTCTTTCATCTCCAATCGCTGCCCCACGTCCAACCATCAACTGCTGTCATCGGCCACTGTGTTGACGCGGATTGTTTTGCGAACGAGAGCTTGAAATGAGCGTTCGCCAGTTGTTTCGTTGGCTGAAAAAGACCGATGCGAGGGATAAAGACAAACGTGGCCAACACGACGAAAAGGGCGTCAACGGCATTNCGAAGGAGAAGCTTGAAATGAGCGTTCGCCAGTTGTTTCGTTGGCTGAAAAAGACCGATGCGAGGGATAAAGACAAACGTGGCCAACACGACGAAAAGGGCGTCAACGGTATTTGGCGCAGTAAAAGTGTTCGGCCGCCGCCAGACCCTTCTGGCTCGCCTTTGTCTGCGGAGCAATCGCCGAGCAAATTCGACATGGCCGACGCACTTCTGACGCATATACCCGAGGTGATGAGTAGTTCGCTGTAGGCGCCTAGTATACACTGGTGTACATCTGCAGGAGGTTTTCCAACACGTCACTCTACGAGTGCTTCAGCTGAGCGGGAATCAGCTGCGCAACCTGCCTCCAAGCATCGCGACCTTCCGGCTACTCGAAGAGTTGATATTGAACAGAAACGGTGCGATCAGTACAAATTAACCATCCAGGGGCTTGTTTCATCAAGCCGTTGAAATTGAGACTGTGGTATTTACCATTGCGGGAATGCAGAGATTGATCAGTTATCACGTGCGCGCGAAAACTTGTCACACACAGGTGACAGCAAGATCAATCTCTCTATTTCTCTCAACAATAATTACTACAGTCGTTGTTACAGTTTTAAAAATTGATCGCAGAGAGAGTACAGCATTTATTGCTCTTTCAGAAATATGTGATCTCCCGGAGACGTTGAAATTTTTGGCTCGACTGGCCTCTTTGGAGCTGAGTCTGAACCCGCTGAACAGGTGAGCAATTTTCTGCTGGCTGAGCGAGACGAAGGCAAATCGTTCAGTGTGTCATTCGGCACAATCGGTCAACTGCGCGCGCTGAGCGTGCTCTGCTTGAACTGTTGCTCCATCAAGTCGATTCCGAACGGCGCCATGCCTCACTCGCTCAAATGGCTCGAACTTCGCGAGAACCGACTCAAAAGCCTTCCCGCCGACTTTGGCCGACTCGTCAAGCTCGAGCATCTCGACCTCGATCGCAACAGCCTTCAGTCGTTGCCAGACTCTTTCGCCAACCTGAAACGCCTAGTCAGTTTTTCCTGCGCTTGGAATGAGTTAACTTCGCTTCCGGAGGTAGGAAGGAGTATCGTCGACTTTTTTGCGCATCTAAGCCAGTGACGTTTCAGACGTTTGGAAGTTTGGTCTCAGTCGCATGTGTCGATCTATCGAGCAATTTTCTTCATTCTTTACCGAATTCTTGTCAGTTTATGGAACGCTTAGAAGATTTGAGGCTTTCCTCCAACCAGTTCCAGCGATTTCCGGTCGCAGTGACCCGGTGCTCTAATCTCAGAATCTTTCACATGAATTTTAATCGTTTAACCGAAATACCCGAAGATTTGCAAAGGTATGAGGGTTGTTGATTGATGACGTTGACGCAAAATCGCCAATTATTTTCACAGACTTCGCAAACTCACTGAACTTCAAGTGATGACTAATGCAATTACAACGCTGGCCGGTAGCTCGTCGCAGTTCATCTTTCCTCTTTTGGAGATGTTACTTTGTGATTTCAACCAGTTGACATCGCTGCCAGCGGTATATCTTTTAATTTATCGCAGTAACATATTCCACTAGTCGATTTTCAGCTTCGCTGTCCAATGCTGAGACTTCTCTCGTTGCGCGACAACAGAATAACTTCATTGGGTTACTCCCTGAACGAGTTGAATAACCTAATGATGCTCGATCTTCGAAAAAATATGCTCAGGATGTTGCCGATTAGTATGAGTGCAGTTGTAGAAAACGTATCAGCGCTGTGGCTGACCGATAACCAGGTAGAGTACTTGCAACAAATATCTGTCGCACGTTTGTAATATGCATTCCGCTCAGATCAAATCTAAACCGCCGTTAACAAGGAGCGCGGACGGAACGGCTCTCGTTTGCATCTACCTGCCTCAAAAACACGAGGTGCAACTGAAGCAGATGGTGAGTAGGGGTTAGACAGGTTGAAAGGCGAGAAAAAAGTGTGTCAATCTCAAATCTGTATGCAGAATGACGCGCCCGAAGTGGCGCAGTGGTCTCTCGCGGCCCATTTCATCTACAAGAGCGATCTCGCGCACCGACAAAGAGCCAAGGCGCGCATGCAGACCGGCGAGCGTCGAACGCACACCGCCGAATCGGCCGTTCTCATCCTGCCGAGCACCATCGCTCCCCGCACTCGTCCCACTATTCGTCCCTACGCTATGGTCGACATCAACACCCTCAGAGCGCAGCTCACCAGCAACAACGCCCCTTTAGGAAGCGGCCTACACTACGAGCACATTTCTCGTGGATCCACTTTGGTTAAGCAAAAGACAATCGCTCGCGAGCGGGAACAGTATGAAAGTGTTCTCTGAGAGACTTGAATTATACGTTTGTTTCTACTTGAAAGGAATGTTACATTACATCCACTTTGAACTGACTGAAGCAATGCTCCAATCGAGAACGATGCCGGCTTCGATCAATCGTTTTTGGCTGATATCTTATGTATGAGTGTTGCGTTTATTCTAAAAACAATACGCAGTGCTAGGGCCTGTGCAAAGTTGGCACGAGATCATGATAGGATGACGAGGTGTGTGGGAGATGGGATAATTAATCGTAAAGTTATAGAAAGATCAATAGTCGATCTCTTACACGCAGTTNAGTTGGCACAAGATCATGATAGGATGACGAGGTGTGTGGGAGATGGGATAATTAATCGTAAAGTTATAGAAAGATCAATAGTCGATCTCTTACACGCAGTTGTGATATCGATATCAAGATCTTGGCGCCAACGCTAAACAAGCCTTGAGGGCTCAGACACACGCCCTTCGCGCCTACGTATCTCGGCTTAAACCAAATATTAGGTTCGGTGAAAATGTAATTATTGCGGATCGGAGTCGGTATTATGTCGATTTATCAATGCTACCCGTATTCATCAAAGACACAGTGATGTGATCACCATAGACAGTGCATAACCATTATTCGACTTTTTCGCTCTTCTCTTCTGGAGCGTTTTGCGATTGAGCAGTGGAGACTAACAATGTCCCAAGTATGATTAGTCCGATTCCTGACCACCATACTATGTCATGATTCTCGCCAAATAGCAATCTGCCGCAGATACCCTGTAGAATAAATGCATTCTCTTTGTATTACTGTTAATTACTTGCGACACACCGTCAGCACAAAATTTGCCGCCGTATTGAGGACAACGGCTTGTAGTGTCGATCCACACAGCCGAAGCGCCTTCGCATGCAGCGCCCACATTTGTACATTGCAGAAAATGAAAGCGGCAAGCGTCGCGATCTTTAGCGCGTACCAACCCTGAACGACGCAATCATTGTCGATCTGAGATGATCAAAAGCGGTAATAAGACAAACCGCGCCATCCAGAGAGTGCGACAGACTGCTGTCGCCAAAGGTGAGCTTAGCAAAAACAGATCCCAAACAAGCGAAACAGCCGGCCCCAATCGCAGAAGAAGACATCGTCGAATAAGGGGGGTGGCGGCATTGTTCGAAAAGGCCTTGGCGACGACAAATACCGTGTCGAGTGTTCGGGTCGAGAAACATTGTTGGAATGGATAAAGGTCAGCGAGCGGGAATACGCGCACTTTCGTCAATTCATTGCGCGACCTCGACGGTGACCTTCGTTGACGAAACTCTGTTATTCGCTTCGGTTCGACAGTGTCTGTGCGAGTTGTTCACCAGCGCCAGTTTTACCTACCGATTTTTTGACGCTTTCATCGCTTCAAGCTGAGAATGGTCGCTGACACTAACGGAGAAAACATGATCGATTCTACTTCTACCGCGCCCGAGGAGATGATGACCGCTGAGATCGAGGAAACTACGGAACAGTGGGTTTTTTCTTCTCCATTTGTAGGGCTGTGTAAAGTCTACTAGTTTCAGTAAATGGTGATAAGGACGTTTTTTTATCTCTCTCTAATTTAGATAGGTCTTTAGAAGGAAACTGAAATGTTTTTAGTGAAAAACGATTCTATATCTTGTTTCATTTCAGGAAGACTGAGCGAGCTCAGACGCTGTTTGCTGATGGCAAACGCGCTCTGGCGGCGGGCACTTTGGCCACGGCGAACGAAAAACTCAGCGAGGCCTGCACTCTCTAGTCAGTTTTTCTCGCATGTTCTTTTTCGCGAACTATCTTTCATATTGTCAGGAACCTACTTTGTCAATCAATAGAATTAGCTTTTATTTAAAGTGGTTTATGTGTAAAGGTCGCGCGTCTTTACTCAGCGTCTGTTTTCTCAGACAAATGCGTGGAAAAAATCTATGAATTAGAAGGCTCTAAACTGTGGTAGAGGGAATAAGCGAATTTATTATCCGGCGAATCCATTACAGCGTCTTCACCAGAACGCTTCAATTTTGCATTCAGTTTTGTCACATCTTCATTTAATAAGAACCTAAATTTGACGATATTGAATGAAAGATGGGAAATGCTAATGAAAGCCCGACAATGACTTTAAGGAGATGTTGTGATAGATAGTGTCTCGATAGAGTGACGTTCTTTGTTGCAGCACGCAGCTGTACGATGCGTTCGCCGTCGAGTGCTTCGAGCCCCACATGCTTTACGGCAAGGCTCTGCTCGAGTTGAGCCGCCTGGAACCCGGTGTCTTCAGCAACGCTCTTGAAGGAGGTGCGTCTTTTTTACTTCTTTCGAGCACTTGGCTGTTTGATTGTTTTCATTTCGTTTGCGCCCTGGCGCAATCACCTGCTGATGCAGTCATTTCGTTATCTTTTCGTCGGTTTAGTTTGGCAAATTGCAGCACGACTTGACCTAAATAGCGTATCGTGCTTATTTTGATATATAATTTATTGTACAAGCAGAGGCAGATAACCCCATTTATTGGCGCTGTTTTTCTCGTGTGCATAAGGAAGTAATGTATCAAAAGGCTAGATACACAATATTTCGTAAACGTTTATAACTAGTTTCTATGGACGCTAAGAAAAAGAACGCTGAGTATCGTCGTGTATAACTTAACGAAATAATTCTGTTACTGACGCAAGTAGAACAACGAGACGCAAAAAGTATAAGCTGATCTGGCGGGAACCTCTACTAAATCTTGAATTATTCACAGAATTGCCATAAATTTATGAGTTTCCAACAAAGCACAGGACAGAGCATTGCATAGTAATTAATCTAATTTACTAAGTTACGGACCAAATATTGTTTCCATTGGGTTTAGTTGCGGAAGAAGACGAATCGATGAACAGCGGCGATGAAGGCGAGGCAGAAGCGGAGGCTGAAACTGAGAAGGAAGCTGAGACGGCGACAACAGCTGAGGAGACCAAGGCAGCCGCCGACAAGACGGATGAGCAGTTCGGTAACGCCGACGAACTTACTGGTTTGTTATTTTCTTTTTCAGTTTTCTCTGCCAAGTGCTCTATTGTTTGATTTCCATTGTATTGGTTTTATAGCGCTTTTATGTGCTGAAGTGTTATAGGGGAAATTTTTCACTGAGTAACGGCAAAACAGTCTTTCCTGAGACTTTCCTTGACGTGCTGCGTGCTAAAGATAGGCTAAATTTGGCGTTCTACGGTACTTGACGCTATTTTTAGTTCTTAAGTACGGCTTCAGCCTTAGTGCACCTTTATTTGTAGTACGCTCTATAAAATCGGTTCATTTCCTTTTGAGATTTATTATTTATGCACATAGATCACGTGCGCAAATGCTTCAGTGACCCTAAAATTACGTTTATGATTGCATAGTCATTAGGAACATCTGTTGTTAAAATCATACATTTTAGGTACGTGAATTGAAAGCAGAAATTGTCCGTTGTACACCTCAGTTAAAACCATACTAATTTCAGAAGAACAACGTGAGGAAATCCAGGAGCAAGTGGAAGATGCGCTGGCTGAGAACGCCGAGGCCCTCGACAAAGGCGAGATGCCCCCTGAAGACCCCGAACAGGCCGCTGACGCCACTGACGATGCCAAAGAGCCCGAAGGCGATGAGGAAGCTAAAGGTAGAAATTGTAGACGAGCACCTAACATCTTTACAGAATATTAAACATACCGCGTATCGTCGAACATAGTTTAGCTCTTTGCGCTGATCAGGCCTTTACGTGCGTAGTCATAATTTCTTAATCAGCTACAAGGAAATGAAGTTTTGGTCACGTTGCGATAAAAATTAATAGCGTGGATGCCGCATCAAATGTGATTAAATTAGTTTTCACGCCAAGCGTGCAAACGGGGTTCCCTGCGGCTCTTTATAAGTAATAACTTTTGAGTTCAACGTGTTCAGTTTATCTCTGTACATAATTTAGCTCCCGGCGCTTATCAGGTGTCTGCGTGTGTACCTTGTTTATTTTGGTCTCGAGAAAATAACTCAAATGCGCTTTCAGACGAGGAATTGCCGGAAGAAGGCATTAGCGCCGAGGAGGGAGCCGTCGGTGACGAGCCGCCCGCTCTCGAGACC
>NIUQ01003259.1:0-18130 GCA_002796945.1 Plectus sambesii
ATACTGTCTCTGCCGTCGTCGTCGTCGTTCGGTAGCTGATCAGAAATGAAGCGGCAACTCTGCCGATTTATACGGCTGTTTGTCAACAGCAAACATAAAGCGACGATTTTCCGGGGATTGTTGCGCAGCTGTGCGACGATAGAGCGGACAAAACAACAGCAAGCGTTTGCTTTTGTTGCAGGCAGCGACGTGACGTTGGTGGGCTGGGGAACGCAGGTGCATGTGCTGCAAGAGGTCGCTGGTCTCGCCAAAGATCAGCTCGGCGTTTCCTGCGAAGTCATCGACCTGCAGACCATCGCGCCCTGGGACGAGGACACTATAGTCAAGGTGGGCGTTCAGTCGGGGGAAGCATGGTGGCTTTTCTCCAATTCGATTTTTAGAGGATTACCGTCGATTCTCACCGCAATTCTATTCATTTCCCACCCCCCCCCCCCTTTTCCCCTGTCGTTCGATTTCCTCCCCCCCCCCCCCCCCCCCCCCCCACCCCGGTTCGTTGATTTTAGCTGTGCGCCTGGCGTTCAAGGCCGGTCGGGACCGTGGTCGTATCGCATATCAGTTCTTGTCTAGCTATTATATTGTTGCTGCAACGATGCACACGCGTTGCAAAACCGGTCCTAAATTAGTATGCACCTATTGTTATAAGCGACTCGCTACACTGGTCAGTACTTGAGCCTCAGTTGAGAGAATATACTAACCGAGAGAAGCCCCTGGCCTATCGGATACATGGCTTCCCACGATCCGATTTGTTCAGGAGTGCGTAGAGTCATTGTGCATCGCAACGAGTCAATATTTTTGCCATCATCAATTGCCAAGAATAGCCACAAACATATTTATGCATTCGTGCAATCCGATCGCAAAAAGTATGAATTGTGTGACGATAGCTCTCTGCCGAAGGCTTTATGCTTTGATCCCTGTTGCTGTTTTCTCGTCGCCTTTACACTCGGACATACGCAGGCAGTTGCAGTCAATTGTGACAGAGTTCCGGCAGTCGGTTTGTTCGTTGACACGACGATGGTTACTTTCAGAGCGTCATTAAAACCGGTCGTTTGCTGGTGGCGCACGAAGCTCCGCTGACGTCCGGTTTCGCCGGCGAGATCGCGTCGACAATCCAGGTGCGTCGAGCCCTCCCACGCAAACAATGCGGCGCATTCTGTTTCAGGACCGTTGCTTTCTGCATTTGGAAGCGCCCGTGGCGAGAGTCTGCGGCTGGGACACGCCGTTCCCGCACGTCTTCGAGCCCTTCTACCTGCCCGACAAGTGGCGCTGTCTAGAGGCTATTCGCAAACTTGTTAACTACTGATCTGAATGTTGTCGTGTAGTTGTTTCGCCGAGAGAGTATCGAATGCGACTTTGTTCCGCTGAGAGAGTATCGATTGCGACTTCGGGCGAATATTTTTTTCACATATCTGTACTTTGCCGGTGACTCCCTTCAGCTCATCTGCCCCTCCCCCTCTCTGACTGAAGCGCTTAGCGACTTCAGCGCCGAGATTTCTACGTATTTTAGAGTGTTTTGTTGTGATAAGTTGATTGATTATTATTATACCGTCGCTGTTGTGATAATTAAAGAATGAGCTCCGCTCTGCTAATGGCGGCTTTCTAGCAAAGACTCGTTTGGCTCGCACATTACCAGTTACCAGTCAGTCGAATGGTTCAAATGACACACAACATTCGCGCGATTATTACGTCAATCCAGTTTCGCGCTTTGTTATGGCTTTTATGGCTATGAATGAACGTATGTGGCGATTGTCGATTGCTGAAGGAGCGAATTATTTGGCGAACTCGACCGACCCTGGTCGCGCAAATTTATAATAAGGCGACGACGTATTGCTGCTATTGCGACCGCCCGCCGGCCAACAGCGCCCCCGCAGCCCGCGGCGGGATTGGTAAGCGCGAGTGGTAACAAGACGATCAAATTGGATTCGATGAGAGCCCCGCCGGACGCCGGTTGCGAAGGAGGGGGAAGCCGAGCGAGACTTCCTGCTGCTGCCCGTAGTGCGCGCGGCTTGTGTTTGGAGGGCTCTGCGAGGAAGATAGTGAGTGCGCCGTCGTCGTCGACTTGGTCGAATTAGTGGCGACAGCGGCCGAGTTGGGACAGCGGCCGTGTGCGTCGGGCACAACAAGCGCTGACGCAGGCGGCGATCGCCATTAACGGCGACGTCATCGGGAATGGGACGCGATTGGCTGCCCACGCGGACAGCGGCCTTATGAATGAAGCGGCGTCCTCGGTCGGATCGATACGCCTCGTTCCCCCGACTCTCCGCTCGCGCAGGCTTTTCCAGATCTTTCTATGGACGTAACGAGCACGCGGTCCATTCGCTTCGGCACAACTTGTTTACTGTTTACGCCGCGCACCAATGTTTGACAAACAAAGAGCATGGCAGTGGTGTGGATGTGCGAACGCTGCTGTGAGCGCCCAAGATCCGCCTACTGAAGAAGAACCGGCCCTATGTCGGTTCGCAAGCGACGCACCGACGCCTTCGATTAACCGCCATCGTCAGTTTTGAACGTCGGAAGAAGAAAAAAAGCGATCACCCAATCCTGTTGCGTCGTCGGCCCACATGATAACCGACCGATGAAAATGTGCGCAATCGCTCGCCGCGGGTCGTCAACTCTAGTGTCACACACAACACGCTACTCTTCCCATCAGCCTTTTTTATTCTCTCTGACCAACAAAACGATGCACACAGCGCAACAATTGAATATATATATGTGCAAGCAGTTCGAGCGAACCGCCGCTAACGTCGGCACGCATAACTGGAACGACAATACCACAGCGAGACAGTAAAAAACCGCCCGGGTCCTCCTACCTTCCTCGCTTGTACTCCTCCTACACGTCTCACTCGACGGTCCCTGTTCCGTCCGTTACACACACACACACACAAACATGCAACTCGGCGATCGTACGCCATCATCGGTCACATACTTTGCACTCGGAACAAGACTCGCTATACATACGCGAACACGACTGAAGAAACAAAGCAGACGTGCGCACACCCGTGCTTAGTCAAGGAAACCGCCCGCTACATGCGTTGGCAGCTTCCACTCGGCGCGAGAAATACACTATGATACACATTGATGCACGGGAGGCACTTTGGAAAGAATTCTTAGCAGTCCATCGACACGTAATCAACAGCAATCGTCTGCGTCGTGAGTCATTTTCGGTCCTGGGCGCAACAACAGCATGAAAATGAAATGGACGAAAGAAGAAATGACACAGCGAGAAGAGAGAGGCGCGAAGAGCGAAACCGGCGCGCTACTTGGCGCAAACAAGCACACGTTGTCTCACAGAGTATTAGAACTGTATGGATGATAATGATAGCGGCTTTTGGCGGAGATTATACGCCGACCGTCGGACAGTCCCCGCTCGGATGCGTCGCCGCCGTGCAGCAGCGCCCTCTGCAGCGCCCTTTGCACCGCCTTTCGCACCGCTCACTTTCGCTCGCAGCGATTGCGCCACCGCTCGATCGATACAAGCACCTCCATCACCCCGGCCTCGCGCTTACAAAGCAAACAGCGCAACGTAACACCTGACGAAATGCCCACACATTGGAAAACCACGCGGACCTTCCTTGGCGCCCATCCCTCCCGGACGCTGCGGCGCCAACGGCTCGCAGCGGCAGACCGACGCCATTACATCGCAAATGTCAATCGGCATTCACCAAGAGTTGCACTTTGAATCGCGCGCGCCTACGCAGATGCAGACGCGGCGGAAGAGAGAGAGAGAGAGAGAGAGACAGAGACAGAGCAAGAGAGCGCAAGAAGAGAGAATAAAAATTGGCTACGGCTAACACCGATCAGACGACCGGAACCCAGTAGGACGCATTGCGCGGCAGGTAGAGCAGAGTTTGGCGAGGCAGATGGCCGCAGAGCCCGCCGTAGCAGCTCTGCTGGTAGTACATGTTGAGACTGAGTTGGTAAGCCAAGCGATCCACCATGGCCAGAGTCTGTCGACGTTCGTGCGACATCAGGCAGACGGTGCTCTCGCTGATGACGCGGTAGAGAAGAAGAAGGTATTCATAGTTGGTGTGGTCGTCAGTGCCGAAATGGTTGTCGAGGTAAGCGCGCAGCTTAGCCTCCTGGGTGTGAACGTCGGCAAAGTCGATGAAGAAACGCGAACACATGTACCGCTCGAGCTGGCGGCACTTGTGGGCGCGGGCGGCGCGATATCCACGCGTCAACAGGTGGCAGTACTTGAGCAGACCTCCGCCCCGGATTTCCTCCGGTCGCCTCGTATCGATCAGTCGATCATTCAGATGGCGCAAAGCTTCGTGGATGTCGCCGAATTTGCTCTCCGCCGACACATTGACTGGCGTCGAGTGTTCCGCGTCCAGCAGCGGATCGAGGCAGATTTGGAAGCTGTCGACGCTGAACTCGAACTGGCGTCGCATGCGATCGACAAACTTTAGCTCGATACACCGGCCAAAGTCGTTGTGCAGCGAGAACAGCGACCAGCGATCGTCGTCGTTCACTTTGACCATCTTGCGAATGTAGATATCCTTGAGAGTGTCGCCGTTGATCTTGGCTTTGTTGATGTGGGGCGGGAGCAGCTCGACCAGAGAGTCGAAGACGGCCTGCCGAACTTTGTCGAAAGAAGCGGCCGAGTCGAGCGCGATTGGGAATATGAGATCCAAGTCGGAATAGACAAAGTCCGACGCAGCGAGCACGTACGAAGCCGCGCCGCCATTCAGCTTGGTCGCCTTGGGCGGCACGCCCGCTTTGGTCAGTCGTCGTCGCACGCACACAATCAAGTCGTGCAGGCGGACTTTGAGCGTCGGAAAGTTACCGCGACCGTGAATCTCCACTTCCTCGTTGAGAACGCCACTCAGTCGTTCAACCTGCAGATAGGAAGCTTAATGATTAACTCAGTGGAGAAAAAGGATCGATCTCCTACCTGCTTCTCTGTGAGCTCGATGCTCGATTCGGGCTCGACCTCGGGCGTCGTGGAAACGACGGCAGCAGAGGACTTCATTTTTACCTGAAAACAGTTGAACTTTATCAATGAGTTGCGTTTTGAAAGGAATCGACGCTAGGAGTAGAGCGAGAGAGAGAGAGAGACGCGCGCACACGAGCCGGTTGGAACGAGAGACTATTGCACAATGGTGGGGGTAAAGGCGCTGCCGACGAACAGCGTGTGCGCCGGTTGGGGTGCTCTGGTGGCGGCAGCGACGTAATAACGGCATTGTGTACTGGAGCGCGCAGTTATCGGGGCAGCGGTGACGACGAGGGGAGCGCGCGACCACTCGGCCCGTCAGCTGGCCGCAAAGGCGAAAGTAGAAACAAAAGTGGAAACGGGACGACGAGGACGCGAGCAGCGATCCGATAGACTCGACTTACTTTCAAATAAGGGGCCGGTTTGCGCATCGTCGGCGAACGACGTTTGGGGCGAACGTTCTAGACTCAGTCGGTTGACGGCGCACTATGCGCGACTCGCGACTCGTCGGGACGGCGTCGTCGGGGCTCACTGCGGAAGGCCGCCGCGGCTTCGACGAGCGTAAAAGCCTCGAGGGCGGGGGCGGCGATCGATCAGTGAATGAATGGAACGAACCGACGCGCACGCCGCACTCCGTAGCAATAATGACAGCGCCGTGGTGCGACCGCCTCGCACGCACGCCCGAGCAGCGGGCAAGCCGATCGATGCGGGCCCCAAGCGACGTCTAATTAGATTGCCGTTTCTGCGCGTTTGTCGTCGGTGCGCGGAATGCGGATATCTTGACCGACCGCCGCAAAGACGAGCAGCGCAGCCAAGCAAACCAAATTATTTCCCTTCTCTCTCTTCACCGCCTCATGTGACGCTCGCTGCTTTGACGTCAGCGAGCCGCTTCGGCCGTTTTCCTCTCGGCACAATCGGCGCCACCCCCACCGGTCGTCAGCCGCAATTAGCGCAATTTCAAGCCGCAGACATGCTATGGTGCGCGTGCTAGCAGTCCATTCCGCGCACCCTACTGGGGGAGGGGCGGTCCTAAGCCCGGCCACGCTCGTGGCTTCAACGCCTTCGTGACTCATGATGCAGCAGGGGCATCGATGAAGCTAAAGAGAGCCGCCGACAGGAGATAATGAGAGTCTCGAATAGACAAAGCGCTGCAATAATCAAGGCGCTGCTGCATGGGCGGCTTAGTGGCAATGACTGTGAAAAACATGATCGGCTAAACGGATCGCAGCAGCGCGCTTAGCTCCGACGGCCGCTGCCGCCGCCGGGCAGCAACGAGCAACGACGACGACGATGCAGCGAATGAACAAATAAAGTCGACTGAACGAAATAGCGATTGCCCGCTGTATAACGCTTGAGATGCACACCTGCGCTGCTGGGTTTGCCTTCTCACGGACGGCCTGCGTAAATGGCGATTGCCGACCGGTGTTGACGTCACGAGATCCGGACCGAGTCCGGGTCCATCGCTCCTGCTGACATGAGCAGTCATTTCCCACTTAATTGCTCGTCTCAAGTCAATGAGATACCGCCGGTCGATACCGTTCACCCGCGCCAACACGCCCCCATACTCTGTCGACAAATGGCTGCCGCCAACGCAACTCCGCACCGCCCTCTCATCCTCCGCTCCCGTTCCATGCACTCATTCAGCGTGTCCATTCCATTTATAATGCAAACGTCATAATATCATCTAGACAACAAATTGATTGCTCCTAACTAAACGTCGACTCTCCCACTCGTTGGGAAATACAACAACGTAGACGCTACGAAGCTACAACGTCATCGCATCTGCGCAACATTGCGCAATTAAACTCAACGATACAGTAACCATCGTTTTAGCGAGCTGCTTGCCCTTTGGCGCCCTTCTAAGCACACACACACATATCATTCACTTGCGAAGCGCTGCAACAAGTCACGTGATTCGCTGACAGCATTCTGACGGCACTGATTGAACGCTAAGCGTAGTTGTGGGTCGAAATGTCGGGTCGATGATAAAACGCGCAGGGGGCGACTCGTCACGTTGACGAAGCGATGACCAGCCTATGCATTGAACATGCTTCTAGGCCCATGCCATGACTTGCATAATTTGCGAGCATATTTCTGAATGCGAGCATAGCCGTGTAATTCACTCTCGAACGGCTGTATCATGATGTTTATAATGAGCAAATGGGACCGAAACGAGTAGGAGTGTCTTCTCGAGAAACTTTCGCTGCCATCATCGGCGAGTCACCTGCCAGCTTTAAAAGATGGGTGTCAAGCGAGTGGCCGCCTTGCTTAAGACAAGCCTAGGTAGCGGCGGTCGGCGGCTTGTACGCCATACAAACAAACGGAAGACGCGAACGAAATCTGTGCTTATCAGTCGGCAGTATCCATCGGAGGACGCCGATTTGTTTGTCTTCATGATACGCGGCCAAAAAACTGACGTCGTCGTTGCTGGGGCTCATCGACCACTGACCATCAAGAAGCATCCTTCAACGCTACCTTTGGTCATCGTCCCCGGTCAGCAACACGAACGGTGTTCATCGTGTTTTGGCTGGCCGTCGGCGCTCTCGCCGCAGGCTCCAACCACGTTCGCCACCAAAACGTAACAGTCGAGAAGAGAGAATTTCAAGGATGGAGGCTGCTCGCGCCTGCCGAGGAAAACACTGAATCGACTGAGGACGCCGTCGAGTTCGATGACGAAGACCGATTGACCGACAGCTTCTGATTGCCCAGGTTGGATAGCAGCATCCTCTTCAAAAACAACAAACGCGACGACTTAGGCGAGCTGATTCGTCGCGGTCGCACTGATTGGCAAGCTTATAAAGAAATGCAAGGTGAGTTTAAAGGTAGTTTCGCTTGCCGTTTTTAATGAATTGTGATTTGCTAGATTCTAGGCAAAGTCTATACAAACGAGTCTGAAGGCGTTCCTAAAGGCTCGACAGACCATCTGCGAGCATAACGAAGCTCATGCACACGATGATAAAGACTTCATTCTCAGTTTAAATAATATCGCCGACTTGGTGAAACATGTCAATTTTCTGACGATGGCTGGTTGTAACGGGAATTTTTTCAGTCTTCTGAAATATACCCCCCGTCTCGCTGTCAGTCTCCCGCGCTCAGGCGATTCGTTGGTGAATGATAACTATACAACTTTCCCGCCGCCGCTCAACGTCAACATTCCTAGCTGGGTCGGGTCGCCTGACGCCGAAATAGTCGGATCAAGAATCAAGTATCGCAAGTCATCATGATTCACTCGACTTATGTAACAACAACAACTAATCTTGCCGAGCTAGTGCTGTGGTTGCTGAGCGTTCGGCGCGAGCAGGGCGCTCGAGGATCAGATCAAGCACAAGACGGGTCGCTTAGTGTAGTTGTCGGAGCAGAACCCATTGTGGACTGCACCGGACGCAACGACTACCACGGTTGCAACGGGGGCGACATGGCCGTATCCTTCCTATATGTCAAAGACTATCGCCGCATCAATACTGAGATATCCTACCCCTACCAAGGACATGTACGAGCCGTTACTGCTATACACATACACACATTCTTTGGTTTATCCGCTCTGCACCAATCACAGTGCTACTACAAGAGGCAGTTCTTAGGTTCTGCAGACTATGGGTACTTCACAGTTTATGGTGGTAATGAGAGGCGCTTGCAATACGCTGTCGCCACCGTCGGACCCGTGTTTGTCGCGATCGACGCTGTTCATTCAAACTTTCGAAATTACAAAGGGGGTATATGAAAACATGTATTTTACCAGAGGGGATTAAATTCTGTCAATTACAGGTGTTTACTACCAGCAGGGATGGGACATTCGCAAAATCAATCATACAGTGGTGGTAGCTGGGGTATGGCAGTGAAAACACGGCAATGACTTCTGGCAAAAACAAGTACGTACCAGATAGTTCAGCTTTGAGTGGATGAGCGCAATGAAAGGCGATTCCATTTCAGCTGTGATCAGAAATGGGACGACAGAGGCTACATCGGCATGGCGCGCAACCAAGTGGAAAACGGCGGCGCCGCTTCCTACGCATCCAACCCGCGGGTCTAGGCCATCAACGTCAGACGCCCCATCGGCTGCGTGCGCAAATTCATTCAAGAGCTCAACTACTTGCTTCATAATTTACATTTTGTTGTGCAGTCTCCCGCATTTCATAATACATTGTATTCAATTAGTGGGCGCAAAACACAATTTCAAATCTTTTGTGTCGTATGAACGCAACGGGATATGAACAAATAACGTAAATTCTACCACTGAATGTGATGGACCGTTCAAAGAGCAGCGAAGCGTAGAAAGAGGGACCTGCTACATCTGGGAGTGAAGGAATGAATTGTTCACCAAAGTTCTTGATGGCTTAACCTATCAGCTATTGCGTGCAATTAGGTAATTCACCAATGCCTTTTGCTGCAATATATGGCTCTATGGAAACGGCCGTAATGGAAAGTGCACTGCTGCAACGTGTAATTATATTGCACCATCCCATACTCAGATGCAGTTTTGACAAGATCGACCTTGATGTAATGAGCATAGGGTGGTTTCCTGGGACCCACTGATATCAAAGGGCAGTTATCATAAACATCTAATCGAAAGGTCGATCACATACGAGAATTACAGCGGCCTTATTCACCACTTGCGCAGACATATCGGCGCAATATTTGCACATTTTTTATGCCTTATTCGCGCATTTTTAATGCGTCAGAAATACAAACAAGAATTAATAACAAAATTACGTATCAGCGGCGTAGCGCGCAAAAAATCGCTCGAAAGGTCGCGTCGCATGCATTACACTCTCTCTCTCTTTCACCGCAATTCGACACTCTTGCATTCATATTCGTCAACGTTGTATTCAGTTTCGTCAAAGTGGCGTTGTAATAGAACACAAGAATGATGAAATAGAATGCAAGGGTTACAAAATAAAATGCAAGAGTGGCAAACTGGGATGGAGGAGGGTGTATTATAAGAGATTAACGTGAACAGTGTGAGGAAAGCTGCGAAAGCAGACTATTAAAAGTTTGATGACGTGCAGAAATGTTCATAAGAAGTTTTAGAACAAGAGCAAAACCGCCTAGTGGCGATCGTATGCCAATCACTGCTTATCAGTCCGTACTATCGGTCCGAAGGACGCCGATTTGTTTGTCTCCTTGTCACGCGGGTAAAAACGGACGTACGGAGGTTCTTAATGCGGCTGACCCGTCAGAGACTGCCCAGTTATCATCCGCATCCTTCCACCGTGCCGCCCGTTACTGCGCTCGCTCAGCAACATGAAAGTGCTGGTGCTGTTATGTCTAGCCATTGGCGCTCTCGCCACTACTCGCTCAAACCATGCTCGCGACGAAAATGATAGAGTCCAGCAGAAGGAAAATGAAAGATGGCAGGTGCTCACTCGCGCCGAGGAACTCAGCGAATCGAACGAGAACGCCGCCGAGTCCGCTGAAGAAGAGCGACCGACCGGAAGCTTCGGATCGTCCAGGTTGGGTCGCGTCCGCCTCTTCAAAAACAACGAACGCGACAACTTGCGCGATCTGATTCGTCGCGGTTATGCCGATTGGGAAAGTTACAAACAACTTCACGGTGAGTGGTTGCCAAAAAGTGGCGTTTGGCGATTCTGGTGAGTCTGTTTGTGATTGGCTAGTTTCCAGGCAAGGTGTACGACGATGAGTCAGAAGACAACGAGCGCCTCATGACATTCCTGACGGCTCAGCAGACCGTTCGCGAGCACAACGAGGCTCACGCACGCGGTGAGAAAGACTTCCGTCTCAGTTTGAACAACATCGCTGATTTGGTAACACATGACAACTTTCTGACGATGATTCGTTGTAACAAGTACTTTTTCAGCTGCCTGAAGAATACCGTCGTCTCAACGGCTTCCTGCGACGCTACGGCGATTCGTTGGCCAAGGGCAATCAGACAACTTTCTTGACGCCACTCAACGCCGATGTCCCTGATCACGTCGACTGGCGCGACCATGGTTACGTCACTCCGGTCAAGAACCAAGTATCGCAAATCGCGCTGACTCATGTGATCTCACTGATAATTGATCTCTCAGGGCATGTGCGGTAGTTGCTGGGCATTCAGCACGACCGGGTCGCTCGAAGGTCAGCACATGCGCAAGACTGGCCGCCTGGTGTCGCTGTCCGAACAGAATTTGGTCGACTGCTCGGAGGCGTACGGTAACCACGGATGCAACGGCGGTCTCATGGACCAGGCCTTCCAGTACGTCCAAGCTAACGGCGGTATCGACACGGAAAAGTCGTATCCCTACGACGGAGATGTACGAGCCATCCTTTCCTACTGTTACTGTAAAATGGATCTGTCAACTTTTTGCTTTGCAGGATGAGCGTTGCCGCTTCAAGAAACAGTTTGTGGGCGCTGAGGACACTGGCTTCGTTGACGTCGATGAAGGAAGCGAGGAGAAGCTGAAGCTCGCCCTCGCCACTGTTGGACCAGTTTCCGTCGCCATCGACGCCGGACATCCCAGCTTCCAGCTATACAAAGAAGGTGCGGGTTTTAGTGTGCTGCGGTGAAACAGTCACGAGTGTCAATCACGAGTGTCACTGGAGATACTATCTCGAGAACGCGCTGATGCAATTAGGGTAGGAGACAATGAATAACGACGCCTTTTTGCGTGCCCGGCAATGTTGCAGTGGTGGGAGCGTATGTATGTACTGAGAGGTGATTCAAATATTGTGTATTGCCTGCAGTCTGAGGCGTGTTCACCATATTCCCCATTGTCGAGGGTGGGGGACAAGATGCGTTCTACCAGAAGGGATAAATTGCTGTCGATTGCAGGTGTTTACTACGAGCCTGAGTGCAGCCCCGAGCAGTTGGATCACGGAGTGCTTGTTGTGGGCTATGGCACTGACAACGGCAAAGACTACTGGATCGTCAAAAACAGGTATGCACGAGAGAGCTCAGCTTCGAGTGGGCGAATGTAATGAGCGGCATGTTATTGCAGCTGGGGCGAGAAGTGGGGCGAGAAAGGCTACATTCGCATGGCACGCAACAAAGACAACCACTGCGGCATTGCCACGAAGGCGAGCTACCCGCTCGTCTAGGGCACCAACGTCAGACGCCCCATCGTCCGCGTGCGCAATTCCATTCACTAGCTCAACTATACGCTCCATTGTGCAACACTTAATTGTAAAATGTCCCGCATTTCATCGCAGGCTGTGTATGTTGTATGTTCATCACATGCTGTGCAAAATTAAATACAAAGGTGTAAAACATGATTTGTTTCACGTTTCCGTTCAAAACCCACGTGAATGCAGCGGGATACGACAAATGAATTTATGACGCAGATGATACAGATCCGTTCAAAGAGAGCAGCGATGCGTAGTGAGGGGCCTGCTACGTTTGGGGTGAAGGAATGAATCGTTCATAAAAGTTCTTAGTGGCCTGAGTCATCAACTCCTGCGTGCAGTCGGGTAATTCACCAATGACTTTGGCTGAAATAGTCGAGTGGAGAGGTTGAATGGGAATCAGAGGGATAGAGCGTACCTGGGGATCCAGCCATAACAGTGAAAGGGGGAACGACGGTATCGGGAGCGATGACGGAGCCGTCGAGGATGGCGCAGCAATCNTCAGAGGGATAGAGCGTACCTGGGGATCCAGCCATAACAGTGAAAGGGGGAACGACGGTATCGGGAGCGATGACTGAGCCGTCGAGGATGGCGCAGCAATCGCGAATAACAGCACTCCTGCCGATGACGCAGTTCTTGCCGATATGGACGTAGGAGCCGACCTGAGCGGCGACGACTATCGAATCGCTGCCGACGAAGACGTGGTCCCCGATATGGACGGGAAAGAACGCCACGCTGAAGGGGACGGTTGCTGCACCGTTAACGAACACCGCGCAGCATAAACTCCTACCCTTTGCTGAACTTCTTGTATGCCGGCCTGACTATTGTACGCTCGCCAACCATACAGTACTTACCCATGCGAATATTCGCCAAATCGCCACGAATTATGCAATCATTCATTAAAATTGTCTGCAAAACGTCGCCGTCAAAAACAGCGAGCGTTACGTAGTAGTACCATACCCTGCCATTCAAGACAATATTTTGACTGCCGCATAGCGTCGACTTGCGGTTCACCTTGTTCCCAGACGCAGTCTCCACATAATCGGCCTTGTTGTAATGAGCCGACGGTAGCTCCATGGGGGGCTGATGAAAGCAATGCACAATCGTCATAATCGACCAGTGGAAGTTTGATCACTTTTTGATATCGAGATCGGTCTTATTCACCGCTTACGTGGAAATATGAACGCTATATTAGCACATTCTTAACGCTTTATTCGCGCATATTTAATGCGTGAAAGATAGAAACAAGAATTAATAACAAAATTACATATACGCGGCGTAACATGCAACAAACGCGCGGTGATTTAAGAGTAATGAAGATGATTGCTCAAGAGCGAACGCGATTAACATCGATTGCGTCCGCCAACCGAACGAAGGCCGCATCGTGGAGTTCCTTTAACGGACAAGGACCAGATTTGCAGTAAATGAAGCGATCTTCGAGAGCAAAACAGTAACCGCTGAAATGCTGTGCGAGAGCAAGCTAGCCGTTTGATGCGCGCGTTGCATGATTATTGGACAAGCCCACTTGGACAGCGTAAGGAATATTGAGAAATCACGATAGAGGAAGCAAGCTAATAAACGATAGATTAATTGGACGAACGTTCTGAAGAACTAAAAAACGAGAGCGAAACGAGCGATCAGCAATCAGCGATCATTGNGATATAGGAAGCAAGCTAATAAACGATAGATTAATTGGACGAACGTTCTGAAGAACTAAAAAACGAGAGCGAAACGAGCGATCAGCAATCAGCGATCATAGGCTGTGATGGCGGCGCAAGTTTCAACAGGTGACAATCGAGCTACAAAGAGAGAGCATAGGAGCAGGAGCGAATCGAATCATGTCAGAGCACCGAAGACGGGGTTGTGCCGGCAGATCGAAGGGCCCTTCTCCATGTACTCGGCCTTGGTATGCGCGACCTGGTAGAATTCGGCCTAAAAAACGCTCACTTAGGAATAGGGTAAGGGGAAGAGCAGAGCCGTTGATGGTACGAGGACGGTACGCCTCACATTCCGGAAATGCGTTATTACACGCCATACGCGCATGCATACGATACTGTATGTAACCAAGGCATGCGCGTGTGGCGTCTTATAACGCAATCCGGAATGTGAGGTGTACCGTCCTCGTACGCCGTTGATACTCACCGTCGAGCCGAGCATGCTGCCACCGAACCAGACAGCGTACCGCTGCATCTTGTGCGAAACGACTTGCACATCGATGGGCTTCGGCTGCAATCAGTCGATTGATGAACACGAACAATCATTGCTCAGTCTACTGTCAAAATTTCTTGGTCAATAACAAGAAAAAGAAATTTTGACCTTAAAGAATGCTCGCACTTTTCGTAAAAGTGGAATAGGCGTATCGAAAACTGCAGTAAACACCAGAAATCAAAGATCAAACCTTGAGCCGTCCACCAGAAAGCTGCTCGCAGATGGCGAGTCGATTGTCACTGACACGCTTGATATCACGCTGCATGCGACGAGCAAAGTCTTTGAACATCGTCGAGCCTCCCGACAGGACGATGTTTTCATAAAGCCCGCGTCGCACGTCGATCGGACACTGCTGAATGACCGAGTCCACCGTCTCCGAGATCGGCGTCGTAAAGTCGGGATTGGCAAACTGCAATATAGCGCGTTCACAGTCAAGAAATATCTTCACAGGTGAGCGTGGAGGTATGGTGGAGGTGCAGAACAGCTTTAACTTTGTATCGATGCCTTAATTCATTTGCCTTTAAAACGTTTCGTTGTATTTGACTGCCGCGATGTGATGGTGATCACCGCGTCACAGAATGTCGTCAAAGGTGAGCGTGGAGGTATGGGGGTGGAGAACAGTTTTAATTTTGTAATGATGCCTTCATTTTTTGCCTTTAGTACGTTTCGCTGTTACAGTGGAATTCACTTATAACGGTTTCGGTTATACCGGTAATTTTTGTCGGTCCCAAAGTGCATCTCTCCATACGAATAATTTCGGTTAACCGGTATTTCGCTTATACCGGTAATTTTGATCGGTCCCTCAAATACCGGTATAAGTGAATTCCACTGTATATGACTGCCGCGATGTGATGGTGATCAGCACATGTAAAGTCACGGAATGTCGTCAAAGGTGAGCTTGGGGGTAAAAGTTTGAGTTTTAATTACACAAGATTATAGTCGCTGCCATTCAATTTTGTAACTTTGCCCTTTAATTTCTTAAGGAGAGCCCTGGTGTTTGTTGTCTTTAGAAAGTGTCAGCATGATTGACTGCCGCGGCGCTGATCTTTTTTAGAAGACAAGTCCGCAAGTGGGGCAATGAATAATGAAAGTTCCTAAGAGGTCAATGACGTGTTTTGAGTGAGCACCGGATAGAATAAGAGTGGGGGTACGCCAAAGCGCTGACCGGTATCCAACCCTGAAAACCGCCCTGCTGCCAAAGAATCACTGAATACCTCCGGATGGAAGAAGATTTCGGGTCCGAGGAAGCGTTCGTAGCCGACGTCAATGGCAAACGGCTTTTTCGTGATATGATTGACGCTGTCATACGTCTTCAGCCATTTTGACGCATCTGTGTCATACTTTTGGAACTCTCGAGCAATATCAGGGCAGACGTAACAGTATTTCTCCTGAAATTGATCTCTCCTTAGTGATCGGATTAATCCATATGCATACGTTACAGCGTAATCATCAATGATTCATCATAGGTTGTTAGAAATGCAGAGTGTCGTGGGAAACAAACGGCTCGATATTAAACCCGACAAAAATCAAGCGACATCTATAAACCAGTCTGCTGTCGTCATCGTGTGATGCAGTGGGAGGAGTGAGAGATAACTCACAGATAGCGGGGAGGAATAAAGGCGATCATGTGTCATAAACGGAACGAAGTATAGTGAGATTTTTTACACGAAATCGGGATCACAGAATGCGACGCGCGCGGGTACTAAACGAATACATAATGCAGATAGCGGACTCCGCAATAAAAACACACGATTTATCAACATAAAATTCCTGTAAAGGGGACAAAAGATGACGAGGTGGTTGTTGGAGCGAAGAGGAAGTTGTGTAAAACTTATTATATCGAACACCAATCATACCTACAGCAAGCGCTAATAATTTAGATAAATGATAGGTTTTAAAGGTCATCTCTGATCGGCGGCTTAGAGATAAGCTTATCATTTGGTGCCGTTTATAGAACTGTACGGTTAGTGGAGGAAGGTAGGCGAGAGCTCTCAGCAAAACGATGATTTCATGAGCCTCGGCAAGCATATAATCATAATTTTATGACCATTAAAAAAACTTCATGTTTTCGTCTTACAACGATCGGGTTGGCGCGCAGCCACAGTTCTCAATATTTAATGAATCATTCGTCTGCGAGAGACGAGCGCCTGGCAAAATAAGTCTATTTATAGAGAGGTGCGTCCAAAATTAGGCCTTCTCCCATCAAGCACTTCATTTGAAGTATAACTACTTTGATTCATCGACTGACCCCATCGTTTATACCAAAAATACAAAAAAGAATCTCGCAAAAACAGCTTAACAAAATAAGTAGCGTTCGCTTGGACATTTTCTCGTTGGTGAAGAAAGTATTGGGCTGCCCGGAAAGTTTTGCGTCTTTTCTGACGTAAGCTAGTATTCAAAAGACGCTAAACTTTTGGGCCAATCCAATATAAGTGTAAAGGATTACCTTGATAGCTTTGGCAGTCTCGAGGGACTGTTCAGGGGGGATGCCAACCTCGCGGTCGCGAAGGAGGGACTGAATGAAGTAAGTGATGTCGCGACCGGCAATGGGAATGTGCTTGATGCACGAGCCGATGACGTAACCCTCGGCGACGGGGATGCAATGGGTGACACCGTCGCCACTGTCGATGACGAGGCCCGTCAAGCTGCGCTGTCCCAAGTCGCGCGACTGCCACGAAGCCGCCAACGCAAGCACCGCCTGCACTGCGATGTACAGGCCCGGTACGTTGAACGACTCGAACATGATCTCCGCCGTGTACTCCCGGTTCTCCGGCGTATTCAATGGCGGTTCTGTCTGCAATAAACTCCTCCTATTAAGGTGTACTTATGTGGTCGATTTTGCGATCAGTAACACGAATAGATTGAACAGGGCACACACTCAACTGTCCTTTTTGTGCACTGTTTTTACGTTTGATCGAAAAAGTAACGAAAGCGAACAGCCGGCCATTTACATTCGAAATGATACTGATTCTAAATTATCATATAACTGGTTTCCGTCATTTCGACGAAAGTAACGCGCGCCAAAACGAATGGCCATCCACTGCACGTTCACGAAGCAATGGATCGAGTTCACATCGCGAACTATAGCTTAAGTCGTACTTTGCGAGTATTTTCAGCATTGCGTTGAGTACGCCTTTAGCTAAAGTAAGCGTTATGAAACTGACCCAATATCTTTGACCAAAGTGAACGGCAACATTAATTTAAAGATATGAATGCGCCAGTAGGCAGCCATCATCGTCAATGATTCATTTTCACTCACCAACAGAAAGTAGTGGTCCTCTGGCTCCGCTCTGAGGTACTTGAAAATACACTGCTCCCAAAACTTTTCCATCAAATCCCAGTCTTCTACAATGCCGTGTCGAATGGGGTACTGAAATGATAAGATGACTTTACATCATATGCGCTTATGTATGAACACTGGAGAATGTTGGGTAAAATAATCTCATTTTAAACACCTAAATGGTTGAAGATTTCAGTTGCAATCGAAGAGGATGTAAGAAACTCGTTATGATTCATCGGTACTATGTTATATTACTCATGAGCCTAGGATATAAGAGAGTTATTAAACTTTCTCTGCATTCTCTTACGCTACTGATTGTATTGTATTTCAATCATGCTATATAATTCCAGATAATAGTAAATGATATCTTTCTTGACATGCTTGCTATATACCACCGGTTTAAGAATGATTCATAGCGATAAGCAGAATTAATTCACAGAATGGGCCGAATTCGTACACTATGCACGTTCAAAAATTCATAACTTCATAGTCGGTACTAGTATTTGATAAAAATTTGTTGAACGCTGTTCATATTTCGGAGCGCTACACTAATTCACAAACAGCCAGGCATCACTTTACAAAAGAGAAAAACGGACGAGAAAGAGACTGACTTTGACTGAATAGTTGGCGGCGGCTGGCGACAGCGCTTCGTC
>NIUQ01003260.1:0-18333 GCA_002796945.1 Plectus sambesii
GTCGCCGACCTTGATGCGGATGATGTGCTGGGCGTGGTGGATCTGGTAGGGGGTGCCCTTGATGATGAAGATCTTCTCGGTGGCGTTCGGCGGGGGGTCACGCGACAGCTCCACATGGGCGCCGCTCTCGCCGCAAATCTGCTTGATCGTCTCGCCGCCCTTGCCAATCACCAAGCCCGTCTTGTTCGACGGCACGTGCATGTAAAACACCTCCGAGCCGCCGCCCGCTCCGCTCTGCAACAAACGCACGCGTCAATAACCGCCAATTGTCAACATTATCGACATGTCTCATTTAATTAAGACATTGAATTTTAAATAGAAAGATACATCGATGGATGGTTCAGTTGCGATGGAATTAAAATATCCACTTCCCCAGCAGCGAACGCTTTAGAAATAAGAAATTTCGCAGGTTTCATACGCATTCCAATGAGACCAATATAGATTTTAGCTCGCTCATAAAAAAACAATCTATTCGGTGACCAAAACGAGATCCGAGAATCAGCTGAATGTGAGACTCAAGCGCTGCTATTCATGCTAGACGTTTCACACCGGCTATGACGCGCACTTTCTCACATTTCGAAAAGTCTCCCAATAGAAACAACAGCGGTTGAAAAAACGGTTGGGATGGAGAGGGTGAGATTAAGTAACGGATGTTGGTCGATTCCTGCGTGCTCAAGAGGACGATAGTCAAGAACACGCATCGCGAGGACGAGCGCGCGACCATTTCACTATTGCATAGGTATGACACTCAAATGACGGAAGAGATATCAGCTAGAAGCCGCGCTGAAGGGCGTCATAAGAGTTCTTAAACTATGCGGTTCGAAACTAAACAGATTAAATACAGCACAATAAACGCCATCGCTAACGATGAGATTCCCCAGTGGTGAGGCGTAACAAAATTATGAAGAGAACAACCAACCTTGTTAACCAAATCGGAAATCATCTGGGTGGCCTTGGCGATTTGATCGGCGGTTCCCTGAATGACGGCGCATCGGTCGGGCGTCGTCGGGTCTTCTAAAAAGAAAGACGTAAATCATCACATGATAATAGAAGACAAATTCGCAATTTACCCATCAGTAACAAGAGATCTTAGATTAAACAAGGTTGACTGCTTCGAAAGCGCTTCTTTTCACCAATTTACGTACGTAAAGAGCAAGAAACGACTGTTATTCTGAGAAAAATTGTGTTTAATGACCGAAAAGCGAGCTTATCTTTTCCATCTACGCTGCCTGACGAGATTTCTGGTTACTGATCGAGAAATGGCGCCTATTAAAGAGTACTTACCATCAGGCTTGAACTGAATCTTGGCGCCAGATTCGTTGGCGAGGCGCTTGATCGTTTCGCCGCCCTTACCAATGATCATACCGACAGACGATCGAGGAACGATGACCTGCAAATAAGTCGACTAAAATAGTTCAAAAGGTTCACATTTAAATATGCAAAAGAATAGACACTGCATTCTACATTCATCTTAGGATAGTTTTAAGGCGCTGAACAGAGTTAAAGTGATTCGTGTTACTTCAGAAATTGACAGTGAAATTACCAAGAATTACTAAGCATTAGTTTCGTACGTCGCACGAATCACATCAACTGTTCTTAAAAATATCCAAAGTAAACTTGAAGACTCACCTCTCCGATGCTTCGGGGTCCACCGCCACCACCGCCGCCGCCTCCTCCCATCATGCTGCCGTAGGCGTTGAAGCGTTGACTGGGTGGGTTGTCGTCGCGCGAGTTGATGATCTCCTCGACGAGGCGCTTGGCGTGCTCCACCTTATCGGGGTCGCCGATGATTCGCAGCGGCTTCGAGTTGCTGCCCGACTCCTGACTCTCCTGGATCATGATCATCTTGACGCCAGCCGTCTCCTGAAATGGTTTACAATTTGGAACAATTGGGGGCACTGATCAATGTCACGCTATCTTTGATCCCTGCGCTGAACGCTTAGCAACAAAATATTCCCATGTAAAAAGTCTGTTGAGAGGAGAACGACAAGTTACTTCTTAAATAATAAAACATAATAAAAAGATAAAGTAGAAAACGGACTGACCTGAATGTTCTTGATGGTCTCGCCGCCTTTTCCGATGATCAAGCCGCACTTGGGACCGGGGATTTGCATTTCGTGGGTAGTTCCACGGCCGCCGCCACCGCCACCCCCGCCCATGCCGCCTCCATCGAAGCGTCCGCCACCACCGCCGCCTCCGCCGGGCGGTGGTCGGTTGCCGGCGCGTTGGATGACCTCAAAGATGAGATGCTTCGCCTTCCTGAAAAAATAAGAATAAGTCATCAAAGTGAGAGCAGAAAAGGGAGGGGAATGTCTTCCACGCCTTCACCGCATTTCAAGATTGCATGATGTCGCCCCAAAGCGTGGCTATGAAAATTATGCTGCTCATTGAGTGACACTCATACGTTACTTTACCCACTTAATAAAGCTTTTTCAAATTTACATTATATTCTTCCTCAACCACCGTAATGTTGCGAGTTAAAACATAATTAACGTGATTTTCAACACTGCGAAAGGAGCTCAAGCATACAACACTGAAAAGAAATGGGGGTGAAGGGGTGGCGGGGAGTATAAAAAAAGACTCACTCTATAGACACCTTCGTGCCCTGCAACGTGCACTGTCGCATCTGGTTCACGTCGCACTCGGGCGACATCTGTACTCGGCAGCCACTCTGTGACTGAATTTGAGTAATCTGCTCTCCTCCTCGGCCAATGACTGAAATATTCAACACCGTTAAACTTAGCTTAGACGTCTCAAAGACAACGCTTTACTTGAAATGCTAAGCGAGAGCTTAAGGGTTAGTTTTTCTACTTTCATTAAAGTACCGTAATTGCGATATGGAAGAAGCTAAAGTTACGCTCGACATATCGAATATAAAGAGACTTTGGAGTTCACTAATTAGCCTGAATTAGTGTAGAACCGATACATTCTAGTTGAGTTTATTTGGGTTTAAAGAATAAAAGATGGAAAACAATAATCATTCGTTTTGTTCGCTACGTATCTGCTCATTAAACCAAGAGTTAGTTTAATAAGAAACTTTCGTGCGAGACTTTGCTTTAGGCCACCGATTGAAGGGAAACAATTGAAAAACATTGTCACCGCAGACATCTGGCCGATACTACTACGTCGATAGCTCCAACTCCCATAAGCTCACATTAGTTTATATATTATCAACTGCGCTCAGAAATCA
Source organism: Plectus sambesii (assembly GCA_002796945.1). Taxonomy (NCBI): domain Eukaryota; kingdom Metazoa; phylum Nematoda; class Chromadorea; order Plectida; family Plectidae; genus Plectus; species Plectus sambesii. Next base: position 3,191 of record NIUQ01003260.1, read on the forward strand.
AAATGAAATTCTCGGACAAAAAAGATGGTACCACAAAATTATCAACTATACAGAAAAAACGATTCATAATACGTACCGAGGCCAACGGTGTGATCGGGGACTTCAATCTGCTCTACGATGATTTCATTGCCTCCCTGGCCAGCGATATTCATATTGGCGGGCATTCCGCCCAGAGTCGCAATCGGGTTGCCTGACATGTCCATTCCGTTCGCCGGGCGTTTCGCCGGGTATGCTGAAGATACATTAATCGCTATTACCGACTATAGTTAACAATCATTTATGCGTTCTGTTTCGTATCATTTGTAGACTGTATATTGAGAGAAGCATTTCCAGACTTTCTACAGTAAAAATTTTTAAAAAGGCGCACGAAAGCAAAATTTTGGTATTAAAACATTAAGCGCGCATTAGGGTGACTATCCAATGATATTGCATAATTTAGCAGACATGATCGATTTGAATAGTTGGCAGGCTTTTGGTAGGATGACGTCATCATAAAAGCGGTAACTAACCGTCCAAATCACCGTCAGCCGGGCGTTTCTGTGAATCTCCGTGTGCAGTAGCAGCGGCGAGCTAAAGAAAAATACGCATTTAAAATTTAAAAAGCAATTTGTGTAAAAGCAATATCTTAAACATTCCTTGCAACCTTCTTCAGTCTCGCCTATCCATTTGCAAAATTTACAAAGGTATGCTTGCAAAACTATTAAACAAAAGAATTAGAGATCAATTAAAGTGAGCTAGATTATCCAAAGAAAAATGAATTTAAACATATTTTGAATGTTAAAAGGCTCAAAGAGAACAAGAAGAAAAATTTAGGTAAAGAAATCAAAGACGAGCGCTTAAACCAAGTCAAACGAGTTGAAAACTTGCTCACCTCCTTAGCGCGTTGCAATGCGTCCTGGATGGTATCGTTAGAAATTCCCGCCGACATTCTTTCCGAAAGCCATCAATGCCTATCCCCTAAATTTCACACTTTCACCCCGCCAATTTTGGCCAAAAATGCGATAAAAGAGTGACAAACTGTCAGCTAATCTAGACACGCAACATCCATTCCCAGCGATTTGAACCCGGTTTTTGTACTAGGAAAATATTTCGTGCTGGGACCACATACAAAACTGCGCGCTCTACGAACCTCAAGCTTCCTATAGTACTGTAATCAGTGTCGACTTCGACGCTTTGTGTTATTGCGACATTTATTACTTGCAAAAACAGATTAATTTGTGTGAAAAAGCGAAAGGTCCCCTTTAGAAATAGTAGCTCGTTGCTATTTAATTTTCTCATCTTTTTTCCAGAAAGGGAAAGAAGTATCAACATTGATCTAATTCGCTCATAGTGATGATGTCAAAAGGATGCAGTTGCGGCGCTTCGCATCATAGCTGCAAGCTACTGAAAACTTGTTGCGCCTTTAGATTATATTCAACGATTTTGTTAAATTATTTCTATATCTTTCTTGCATTTACTTCCTGCGGTGCAAAGAGGAGTATTTATTATGTGTTGATATCAATAGCCTGCAATTGTGACGCGAAGCGCTGTCACTCCATGCTACTTGACATCAAGACTATGAGCGAATTAGATTTATGTTAGCTGTTGATATGTCATTCTTTTTCTAGCATACAGTTGAGGAAAGTAAATAGGAACGAGCCAGTGATTTTCAAAAGGGAATTTAGGCTTTTTCAGGCAAATTGACCTTCGAACAACCCAATAATCTTCCAACAAGCCGCAAAACAAAGCGTATGCATCCACGCAGTTGACCAATCAAAAAAGAGCGATGTATAAACTCGATTATGTGCAAAATTAGAATGATTCATTAAACAGTTTGATTGCAGTTAGGTATTCATGGTGGTCGACAAGAACATTTAGTACAACCAAACGACATTATGGATTCTGTATTCAGGATCAGTCTTTTTTCTCTTTTATAGTATAGCGCGACCATGCAATCAACGTTTCCGGCGAGCGGAACAAGAATACGAGTTTCTGGAAGAGACGCTTCTCCAAATACCAATCCTTATTCTCCCGCGCCAGATAGATATCGCGTATGAGATAGAGAATGTTGTCGGCATTGGGAAGATTTTCCAGCGCTGCGTTCGAGATCTTGTTGTCGAACAACGGGCGGAACACCTTTTGTCCAACCACCAATAGCACAAATGCCATCAGCCCAAGCATCCTAGATATTATTGGTTAGTGTTGCGGAGAAAAGTAATGTTTTGCGGGTCTCTTAGTATAATTCGTCAGCCTTGAGTTCGAATTGAATACAAAGATAGAAAAATTGAATGCAAAAGTGACAAATGGGAACGCAAAACCCAATATTGTAACTTCAATAATAATTGATCGTACAATTTGCCTTTTTGACGCACGTAATTTTAGCGGTTCAAACATAAAGTCGAACTTTTAACTTAAATCGAAAAAGTCGAAAAAGTCGAAGAGTCAGATTAAAGTCAGAAATAATTTCTACTTTGACCCTAATTTTCCATTCGAATAAGCTGATTTATGAGCGCGGCCTTTCTGAATTCCAATATCAGTTTAATATTTATACCCACTGTGACAATAGAATCAGAAAAAATTAAAGTATAGCATGATTAAATTCTGAACATGAAAATTAAGGTTATGCGAAGCTCACCCGATTCGGCCAACGCCGACTAACTCGAGAAGTTTTCTTGCAAAGACCGGAAAGACTTTATCGACAAAGATGATCAGCTGAATCATGCTACTGTTACCAACTCGAGGCGACTCAAGCGTGTAATTAGAGCGTTGCGCTTCACTCATCATTTGCCAATGAGTGCTCGTTCGTGAGGAGTTGCTGTTCAGCTTCAGCTCGAAGGCCATGTTTCTCTCGGTTGAGTTTAGCGCTGCAAAAATAGTAAAGGTTTCATTGAATGACATGTTATTAATGGACCGGTCTCGTATCGCATTAGTCAAAGTCGTACTTATGAGATATTTTTTATCATTGGTTTTAGTAAAACTATTGCTAAAGTATGCAATGTGAAATTGATCCGAAAAGTTTTCCTCACGAGCCGTCAGTGGGCGCGCGTCTCGTAGTTGTCCTTCACTTGGTGCAATCATGTGGGGCGGTACGCCGAACTGTAAGAGGACAGGATTAGCAGTCGACCGGTTCTTGATCATGGCGAAGAGTGCAGCTCGCTCGAATACATTTAGGACAGTTTTATTCGACCACACATGGGGGGCGGAGTCGTGGTCCGAAGAGCGGTAAAGTTTGAATTTGATTTCGACTTTGAATTTATAGTCCGCAGCAGTGTTGTTGAGATCGAGCAGCAGCTGAGTGAGGCCGGGTTGAGAGAGTAACCATTCAGTCAGACTGTCTGCCGGAAAGAGAACGCGATAAATATCCTGGCTCTCGTCATATTCGTTGAGGAATGCTATCGCCGTCTGACGTTGGCGAGCATTAGGATAAGCTTCAAACTTTTCCATCAACTCATCGCGTTCGCTTTCATTCAGGTGGTGTAGGTTTGCATGCTGAGCCACCATATAATAGAGAGCCTCAAAATATAACGTTTTATAAACAGTTAAACAGGAAATATTAAGTTAACCGGATATCCTTGCAGTCGAACAGTCAGGGTAACTTTTTCCGGCGGCATCCGAGTGCCATAATACTTGAGGAATGTGAACCCAAACAACGGTGAGAAAAGAAGCAGAAGGAATAAGCATAAAAGTAGGCATCCGCACAACCATCGGCTCGTCTTTGACGTCGGTCGGTACCATTTCGTAGGAAAGTGCTAAAAAGCGTTTCATTTGATTAATAATTCGCGCTAATCCTATAAATTAATATTAAATAACAGAGACGCGGCCAGTTAAGTTACAAGGAAGCGGGATACTACTAACCTCTTAGGAATGGGCGTGATAATAAAAAGAAAAATATTCAGATCTCTGTTATTACTACTCCACACGACGCTGAAGGGCTAATTCTTCAGAAAAGTAGAATTTAGTCCCGAATTCAAATCACCAGGGACCGTGTTGAGGAAGTGTGCACACCGGCGCGTTACTCAAAATGATCCGTGGTCTGCATCTCTGAAAGCAACCTTTCGAGGTTTCATCTTACTGATAACTAAGCTCTCTTTCTCGCGCGGAAAAAATCCGCGCAAATAAAGGGTCTGTGAATGTCGAAAATTTTGCGTGAAGAACAATTATTCTCAGGCATAACTAGTCAAAGCAGTTTATGTCGACAAAGATAGACTAAAAAATATAGAATGGCGTCATGATGAAGCCACAGATGCTATGATTACTTTAACCTTATCACCTTATCTGCGAAATTGTCCAATCGAATCCAACAGTTCTGGACGGTGATTTCGTTGTGGTAGTTCTCGAGTCGGCGCCAATCGCCAAACGATAGCGATGTCGCCGTAAGCCAAAAGTCCATTGCGGTTCGCACTTCGAGTAGCAGCGGAATATTTAAGTAGCTAAATTCAGCCGAATAATTAAATAAACAGAAAAAACATTTCTATTCAAATCAGTCTTAATTATAGGCTCCAGTCTTATTTTTAAACTCAGATATAGATGATGTAATAATTCACTCTTTCAGATTCAATCGTCTAATCCAGTATGCGATAATAACATTAACGATTCATAGAGTAAGAATCAGAGTCAGTAAACATTTTAGCCTATCGAAAAGTCTGATTAAACCAAGAATTCAGTTTTTAATGAAATGATCAGAAATTATTCTTATCCTGATTTCTTGCTTTTTATTTCTGATAGTGACCAACAAATTATAATAATACCTTACACCGAGGGCTTAATATTTTCATAAAACGACTGCAATTAGTAGAGCTGGGGAATAGCGCACGCGGTGATTGGTCGTTTTCCGGTAAATTTCACTTATTTCGGGATTTCTGATCAATCACTGCGCTTGCAAAGTCACTATCCTGTAATTGTGGTAGTATTATGAAACAGACCCCTGACTGGGTACAGAAAGAAGAAAAAGAGAATAACGATGTGATTAATTTCTGACGGTTATAATTAAAAAATTTTAAAACTTGCATTTTCATCAGCACAAGTCGCGCGCCCCAAAACTTTTTGTCGAGGATGTCAACGCTACTTATACTGGGACAGCCGTGTCGAATATGCCATGAATACATCAACAAGTAGACGCATTTTATTACGTAGAGAATCGCTAGGACTGTTGTATTATATTCCGAACTGAAATCACACATCATATATAGTTACCGTATTTATTCAAATAAACGCTCTCCCTCCAATAGACGCCCCCTCTAATAGACGCCCCCTTCAAGCCTTGATTGAAAAAATAGACGTCCTGGGCGTCTATTGGAAGAAATACGGTATAGTTGTATTTACGGAAAAAAATTATGGCTCATTGCCTACTTCTTTCTCCCTTACTCAATCAATGGTTCTCATTTTCGATCGCTTAAAAAGTAATACGTGCTTTCAGTTTGTGACTAAAAAGTCCCTATTAATTGCGATCCTCGCTGCTCGGCTGATCTGCGCGCATAGAGTACTAACGAAAACTCAGGCGTCTCATAATACAACATTTTGGGAAGGGACCTATTCCATAAACCAGGCGGAGTAAAATGCCAACTGGAAAGTCATAAATGCACTTACTCTCTTCTGTTAAAGATGAAAATATTAAAGATGATGTGAAGTCCGATGGTGATCATTAAATAGTATATTGGAGGAAACATAATTCTACTTGATAAGTAGATGAAGCGGTCAAAGATCATCATGCAAACTAAGAATAACAGCGAAGGGAAGAGCCATCGAGGAACGCCGGAGTCACGCACGTCATCGAGCAAGTCCCCGCTGCCACCTTCGCCAATAAACGAGTAGAAAATGAGAAGAACGAAAATGAAGAGGAAGTCACAGGTGACCATGAGTGTATACCAATCGTAACTGGTTGGCTCTTTATTATTGCGCACAGTACATATCCACTTTCCTATTCTCGTAATTACATCTTTGTGTCCTCTGCTTTGCTTCCAAAGGCCCAGACGCTGGAAAAATCTTTTTTTCCCACTAAAAATGCACGTGAAAATTGCGATTGCTCACAAAAACTTTGTAGCGATGCCACAAAAGCACCGCTAGAAGGAGAATCTCCCACAGCTTGTTGAAAGTATTTTCAGATTCCAGTAATCCGAAAATGCCGAGCGCATCTTTGATCGTCTTCGGACACTTTGCTGCTTTTTCTTGATCGGATGCCAAGTCGCAGAAACGATCAATAATTTGTACAACCAAACGAAGTTGAATGATAAACTGCAAATAGAAGACAAAGTAGACGGTAACTGTACAATTTCTTTTAATAATTATACAAATTTAGTACCGTTCTAGCTATAATTTGGACAATTCTTCCGTTCTGAAAAATTTATCAAAATGGAAAATTTGTCTACTGCTCACTCAAGATATGCTAGTTTCTGGAAATCAACCGTATAACATTTAATATGATATCAGAAGCATGAATGGCAGTTCACATTTTAAAGCGCGTCTTTAATAACGCCATCACCCTCGGCCCGGATGCGAATAGGCGTCCGCAAAGACGCAAATGGCTTCGAATGAGGCAAATCATTCGCAGACGATAACGATCGCGTCATTGTACACGCGCTTAAAACAGTGAATTGTTGTTCATGCTTCAAATTGCTGTTAAATTTCTTTCATTGGGTGGGTTTCACATCGCGTACTTTAGCTAAAGTCGTACTTAAGGCCTATCCTTTATCATTGCGTAAAGTCCGACTTTAGTTAAAGTACGCGATATGAAACCCGCCCAATAGCTGTAAATATATTTTTGTCATATTTGAACATCAGCTGAGAAAGAGCATTTCTCGTTTAAGTTCTCGCTCTTCGTGCTCGTTGTTTACTTGGCAGTCATTTTTTCTAAACGAGCTCTGTAAGCAATCAATTATTAAACTCGATCCTGCGAAAATAGCATCCGAAGGGAACTAATCTTTTTCTGGTTAAACAAGGAAGCTTTAGGAAAGAACGAAGCGAAATTTTAACTAGTTTAGTCCAAGTTTTTAAACATGGAATCGTGCAATAAGAGGCAAAATAGCGGGCGTTTTAGCCTGACTACCATATAATTTCAATCATCGTCATTGTCGCTGACTTATAATTTGTTTGTGTAGACATGAAAGACTGCGTGAATACTCGAACTGTCCCATAATTATGTGTCTCATATTGCATAGTAACCATGTGCAAATTTATTTTCAGAGATAATAAGGGGCAGAAAGGGTATGCAATGTATTGGCTAAATCCACCTCTAATTTGTCTATATATTCCTTCAACTGTGCATCTATAGAAGTTATCGATGAACTTCAAGGCAAATCACTCACCCCAACGTAAATAATGCAGGTGATGAAGAAATTCTTGGACGGCCGCACTGATAGCGCACCCCAAAGAAAGACAAAGAGCGGCAAAGGCAAAGTGATAAATGCCGGTCTGAACACGTGAGTTGCAATCAGGCAGACGAAGCAGAGCATCTTCGTGTGAGTCGTGATCGAGTAGATGATGCGAACAATGATGTCCCGGTTCTCCCAGTATTCGCAGGCCTTCTCCAACTCTCTGTAGAGAACATTGGTAGCATTCGCCAGAGACCCTGTTTCACAAAAGCGTTGTAATTGCTACTGTTTTAACTAAAATGATGGGAAATTTGATGATTGATTAGTAAGCTGTAAGGCACGACGAAATTCGGCACGCCTACGGCACATTCAATCCATCACAGCGCCCCTAACAATGGTAATTATGACGGTAGCAAATTACAGTGGTTTGTGAAACAGGTCCGTAGCTTTACGGTAGCAGCACTTACTTGTGACCAATCAGAGCAGCTGCTTCGCTCGTCGTACTCATCGATGATGAAAACACTCCAGGACCACTTTCAGGCGGTCTGTAATCTTGCGCCAACTTCGTGATGGTTTCCTTGCTGTTCGCTTGTAGCAACGCCTTAGAAGAAAACGATTTGTAGCACAGGGCTCAAGCACGTAAAAACAGTACGGGAAGATGTGTTTGCTTCAGTTCTCTCTTTTCCTCCTCGTGACGATGGGCGACATAAGCGTGACTGATGGATTCATTAAAAAACCATTTGGACGGCAGCCACCACGGTTGAGGCTTGCGAAACAAAGTTGCTCTTGAAGGTGCCTCCAGTTTTCGTGGCATGCTTTCCTTGGTTACATGGTGGTAGGAACCACTTCGTTTAACTGAAAACCAGCTCAACAATACATTTAAACACTCATTTCGGACTATAAAATACTTTGATGGTGAGTGTACTTTGATGGTGGATGGTGGGTGTTCTCCGATGGTGTATCGCGGGTGTCATCGGATTCATGTTGTATGCTCTCCAATGATGAATGGTGGGTGTCATCGAGTTCGTGGTTGGGGCACAGTTCATCCTCACGTATCAACTGCTTCTTTAGTCGATCCAAGTGACCCTGAACTCGTTTCTTGTTATCTCTATCTTCGCTGGTCTTCATAATATTGATACTTTTAGTGCCTCTACAAAATGTTTTTGCTAGATCTATCAGTATGTCACTAAACTTACGAAGATTTTAGAACGCGATCTGCTCTGTAGTCGACAACAACTCGCAGAAACTGCCAAGAGTTGAGAATACGAATTTGACAGACGAGCAGCGTGAATATGATAACATCGGTTACTGTTGTGCAAATTTCACCAGCGCCCACCTGGTCGAAGGGTTCAATAGGGTTGCTCGTACATCCCAGTCCGAGAAGTGTTTTCAGCCACATCCACGACGGCGGAGTTACCATGAAAAAGCTGCCGATACCAATCTGCAATAAACATAGGCATTCATTCCAATACCGCGTCTTCAAGAACAAATTCTATTTTTTAGTTTCTCCTAAACTTACATAGATAAATTTGAAAAATAAAACGGCGATGTTGTAATACAGCAGACACATCCATGATCGGAGAAATTTTGGCAGCGAATTTTGGGCGTACAGTCTTGTGCCTTGCCAGAGAAAGGCAAACGCTCCAAAAGTATAGATCAACGCAAAGAACGAATCATCGAAAGCGATCGAAATCAATATGATGATCAAAGTCAACCAGTGCGAGCCGAAGAATACTATCTTTTTCATGATCGATAGAAGATCAGACCGTTCCGAAGCATAATCAGAGCAATGAGACGGAAAAGTCGAAATTCCCTCGGTCTTTTCGTTCGGTAGTATATTGTCGCCGCCCTTTTCGCTTGGCTTATTTCGAAAGACGCTCTCTTGCGACCAGACAAGCATCAGCTGTACGAGATCACCGCAAATCAACAATACGTCGTTTGTTGTATGCTTTTTCAGTTTGCTGTCGAGGAAAAACCATGACATCGTTTTTTCTCGCAAACCAGACCATGGATATTCTGAATGTAAAGAAAGCATTTGTAAGACACCTTCCGTTTGCTTAAAGACATACTTTCTATTACGCCGGGAGGTAGTTGAAGACGAAGCGCGTATTCGATAAGAAATATTAATGCCAAGATGGCGCCGTATATTTTCCAGATGGTTGCACGCTTTTGGCGCAACGTTGAACGCGAAATAAATATCGTAAGGAATACGGCGATCAGATAGATCATTCCAACTACGTCTTGGCGATAAGCTGCGAGACAGACCGACCATATGAAAGATACCTAAGCAGATGCAAAGAGTGATATGATTTGCACCGAAAAGAAGGCCTAACCTCTTGGCCAAATTTATAGAAGAAATATTTAAAAACAAATAAAGCGTATTTCCACCAATTTTCGTTAGCGGTACTGAAGTTGATGTTAACGAAGAGCTGACATGGATTCTGATTGCCATGATTCAGACGGCACTGCACGCATATGAGAGATATAGCGAGTACGATTCGCAAATTCTAAAAATTCACCATTTTTAGATGATTCGAATAATCAATAGTCTTACGTCATCCATTGACAGCAAACCGATCCAGGCCATCAAATCCATCGGCCATTTTTCCATGAAGAATTGAATAAAAAAGCGAATAATCCAAACAATGCCCAGTAGAATTGTTGCCACAAGATAGCACCAACTTCGTGCTGCCGGAAAAATGACCATTAACAAGACAATGATCATTAGTGGAAGGAATGCTGCCGATATCTAAAATCATCGATGCTGTCAAATAAACTTGATCACGGCTTAACAATACCTCATTCACGGCCAGAAATGTCATAGAAAAGGCCACCGTTTTCCAGAAATGACGTTTCAAAAAACGGATAGCGACCTCCTTGCATATCTTCGTTTTAGTGAGATTATCACTGCGGAGAGGTAGGCCGCGTACTCTTGCCGAAGAAATTGTGACATGCTTTAGACGAACTGTCATCGAAAAGCGCTTAAGGAAGACGATTACAAGAAAGCAGAGGAGAGTACAAGGCATCCAAATGGCTGCCAAGAGTGTCTTCGACTGCATGCTGATCCAGTGTCGATCGTCCACACGTTGACTAGGTTGCTCAGTGAAAATCGATACCAAATATCTGCCAATCACGCAAATTGAGCACGCGAAAACCGCAAATACTGGAGCGCCCATTTCGTTCGTGACTGATGTTTGCTGCCTATCGACAGTTTTATCTCTTCGATCGTGAATAACTATTTCATTGAGCTGCATGCTTGGAATAGACGCCTGTGACAACCGAGCAGAGGATGTTCGTCGACTGGGTGGAAGCGATTCGGCTGGAGTTGGCTGAAGGGGGGTGGACTGGTCAGTGTGACGTTTCTTTGCTTCCTGGAGTCTTCGATCGACAGCACGAGTGATAAATAAGAACATAGCGAGTAAAGTCTGAAATGTACAGTGATAGTGCGTATTTTAGGATCACAAACCGGACAGAAAACGAGAGGCAACCTTGAAAAAAAGCATACGAAAAGCAGTTTCACCGACGTACGTGCCGAAACCCATTTGAAGCCAGATGATTGAATCTTCAGCTATATATATCAGCGAGCAGCAGTATTGTAAAATTAGAAGAATCTATAATACACTGTTACAAATGAATATCCATATAATGTCAAATTGTAATATACGTACAATCGAAACAATTGCCAAAGGGAGAAGAATGCGTGCTCGTCTGCGCGGTGTTCCGGCGAATGGTAAAGTTCCCAGTACCATGATCATCCAAATTAGGCTCGGAATCGAAGGGAACATTATTGCCCAGCTCTAAATTGTAACTGTTTGTATTGACTGAACAGATCACGTTGTATTTATACCCTGCCCTTAAAAACGGCTTGGCCTATGGGTCCATTTTATGAAACCAATATAATTTAATTTGGTGGCTTATATTTGATTTAAATACGGTCATCGATGAGATTTGATGTCAGCAAGCAGTGATTCTGCCAATGTACGACTCGTATTGTAAAGGCGAGCGTAAGCTTTCAATGTCAAAAAAGGAAAAACATTCGTTTTCAGTTTATGTAGTTGAGAAAAAACGGTTATTTTTATTCTGATATTCTAGGTAGGCTCTGGCCTTATGTTGGTTCTTTTATTTTAAAAATTGGCCCCTGGGCAAACTCAGTGTTCATTCGGAAATTTTTCTACCAAATGTCAACGGGATTTCTTATTGCAAGTTGTTTGTCGCATGTAAAAACTTATATCATAGAGGAACTTTTATTCAGCGCGAATGAATCAATATCCACTTACCACAATTGCAAATGGAACAGTGATGTAAAAGTGTTCCGCTGCAGTTTTCCACAAATCTTTTTCCTCGATTTTTTGAAAAAATGTTTTCATGTGAAAGATAAACATAAATTCAGGCGGAGGCAAGTTGAATGTATTTAAGTCAGCGCTGAAATCGGGCTGATCGACGCCGGCCTCTTCTTCAACGACGAGAGTTTGAAGTTCCATCCCTTCTTGGGTCTTTGCTTGCCGCCTGCGTATAGCCTTCAACCCGTGGCGCACACTGCAGCACAGTTCCACGTGCAAGGCGAGCAGCAGGATCACACTGGCATATGTAGTCCACGGTAGATCTGCTACAATAATCGGCATGTGCGGGCCACGACAAACAGCTTCGAAAAAGTTCACAATTCCAAGCTTGCTGCAAAGAATTTGTTTGATATACCCATCGCTTTTTCGACTACCAACTTAGTTATCATTGATGTGATATTGTTGCTGGTGGCTTGCAGTTGAAAAACGTAGATGGCAATAAGGTGACATGCAGCGTAGCGAGATTCCCAGCGCATGATTAATACGGAGCGATCGAAGGAGATGACACTGCGACCAGCAAAGGAGATGGCGATGAGCGCGATGAGGAAGGTAATAAAGTAAGGCGAATTAATGAAAGTTGGATCGGTGATGGACACCATGCACAACAAGAAAAGATGGAAAATTATGCGACCAATATGACGCTTTTCGACCTTTTCGGACGCTTCTTCCCTTCGTGGCTCCCTGCGATCGACTGCTCTTGCAAAGTAACAGCAAATCAACGACGACAGCAATGCCAACCCATCTGGTCCCAATCCTCTGAACTTTTCCAGTGGCGTCCACTTGTATTCCAGTCTATAACGTATTATATATACCACATATTATACACACGCACTGATAAGCTTTGCACCTGTGGATACCGACGGTTGACTGCCAAGAGGCTGTCCTGTTCTCGTCGCATTTTTCGATCGTTTCCAGACGACCATTTATTAGATCAAGCAGAAAAAAGATACCCTGTGCGCAGCAAATGAAACCGCAGAATATCGCCACGAATATCCGAACTACTCGTTTCGAGGCGAACCAAAATCCCCGTGCGCATATTATCGAAAAGGCTGCATAAAACACGCCGAAGATGCATGGACGTAGCAGGGCCGCAACTGAAATATGAAACGTTTGAATAGACACTTCAATGCTCTAAAATTTACCCATAAACAAAAAGGACGCCAGCGCTAATACGAAGGCAAGAGAAGCCCGCATCTTCCGCCTTGGCCCTGGCGTTGACTGTTCTTGACGACTGACTCACTCGTCGGCGGCGGTGGCGGTCTGTGTCGCAATACGCGCCGTTGATAGAGTCATGATTGCTTATCAATGACTCATTGGCGTGCTTTTTGAGCTATGAATACTTTTATGGCAGCTGTCACAGAGTTTGCAGCTCATAAAGTAGACGTTGAAATTTTCAAGGAACAATTTTAAAAAGTCTTCACCTGTATTGTTTAATAGTCACAGTAATACTATTGTTCCCCAGTGTTTCTGACCGTACAGGAGCATTGTTATAATCGTTCCTTCAATGTGAACAGTGATGCAATATACTCGAACAGATACCCTGAATAGCGTACATTTTTTGGCAAAACTGAACAAAATATCATAGCCTGCCGCCAACATTTCCTCATTAGTTTATGCGTCTGAAAAGGCCAAAGGCTTCATTAGGAAATCACTGGCACGTTCCTACTTGACTACTCAAATGTTTACAAGAATGAAAATAAAACATCAACAACAACCATTAATCTTACTTACTACCGGAGTTTCTCGCAAATAAGCCCCGGGCTTATTTACGAGAAATAGCATTTTCGAGCCTCAACATTTTCCTCTAAAATACGCCCGGGGCTTATTTTCGAGAAATGCAGAAATTGCAGTATTTGCCCCCGATTCGTTAAAATTTTCACACGCGATCATCATCACTATTAAGCAGTAGCTGTTATCCATCAATACGCTTGTGTTGTGCCAATAGGGAAACGAATTCAACATTTATTGTGCAAAAATCGCGATTTGCACTGTTATATAACATNCGGTCGGAATAATTTTTGACCGGAAAATAAGCCCGGGGGGTATTTTCGAGAAGGCTTTCGAAAATACGCCCGGGGGGCTTATTTTCGGGAGGGCTTATTTTCGAGAAACTCCGGTACAAGTGTTGATGCCAGTAGCATGCAGTTGCGGCGCTTCGAAGCGCAAGAAACAGTTGCAAGGAAAATGCAGAAGTAACCAATCAAAAGTAATGAATCAATCTATTGGAGGAATGAGATGTCAAGGATCAATTTTAATTTTTTTACTGACTGTTCGTTGCTCTATTCTTTTTCTGCAATCGTGAATGGCATCAGGGGATACGGATGAATTAGTAATCGCAACGTAATCCGAGGCGATTCCTAACTAGCTTGTCCTTGGACTGTAATCAAGAAGAGCAACCATTTGCATAGTTAAACAATCACTAAGGGCTTACTAAAGTATCCACTGGGCCGGTTTCACATCGCGTACTTTAGCTAAAGTCGGACTATACGTAATGATAAAGGATAGGCCTTAAGTACGACTTTAGCTAAAGAATGCGATATGAAACCGGTCCATTGTCTCACTTTGAGCGCGCGCATCCTAACGGGTGATTGAACTTTATTATTCGTTCTTTTCCTCGTTCAGAGCGGTTGCTCGTTCTTCTTCAAAGTGTCATATCCGTTTTATTATTCCCCTCGCTTTTATCAGTTTCCTTGCCTTCGCACCGTTTCTTCGAGCGTCGGAGGCGATTGCCTTGATGAGATAGGACATCGCCTATGACGCCAATCAGATGTTCCTCACGATTCAGACGTCAGAGAATGAACAGTAAAGATGATCAGAGAGGCGTACAATCAGAGGCGAATTTCATAAAAGAAATGTGAAATATATTTGCATCTATCTGTACAGAGTGGCCCAAAAAAACTATCCTTTGGTCATAACTAGCTTCAAAGTAGGTGTTTTGAGCTGAAATTTTAGGTGGAGATGCATCTAGTGATAAGGTATTAGGGAGCCAAGTTTGATCTCATAAGACCTCAGGATTTCGTGTTGGGACCAGAGACTGCTTAAAACTGAAAATAAAATCACAAAGATAATTTGAAAATTTTTTCGTGAAAAATGGATTTCTCAAAAGAAGAGCTTTTTGAAACTCAAATTTTAATGAATGAAGGGTCAGCGCTAAAGAAATTTGAAATTGTTGGGGCGAATGAGGCCGGATCTCTAGCTCACTATGGCGGGCTTACTTGGGTCCCAACACCAAATCCTGAGGTCTTACCGGGTTTTCTCGAAAATAAGCCCTCCCGAAAATAAGCCCCCTCCGGGCTTATTTTCTAAAGCCTTCTCGAAAATACCCCCCGGGCTTATTTTCCGGTCAAAAATTATTCCGTCCGCGTCAAAAAACATACCATTTACCGCTATCTTTTCTCGAAAATACGCATATTATATCACAGTACGACACGAGTTTACAATAAAATTATCGCAAAACACGCGGTGAAAAATTGAAATCGGTTGCGCTTATCTGCTCTACTGTATTATTGAGTGCATT
>NIUQ01003261.1:0-18217 GCA_002796945.1 Plectus sambesii
TGTGAGACTGGGTCTTTTGATGCTTAGAGAACGTCGTAAGCACTGGATTAGAACAGCGCAAGTCTCGATGCTTCTCTTAACGTCATAAGACACGGTCTCGTATGCTGAGTGAATGCAGAAAGCTATTAGCTTAATATCTATTTGGAAGAATAATTAAAGGTATAAACGCATAAGTAGAAATATACAGATTGCGCTTTTCCACCAATGGGCCGGTTTCATATTGCGTACTTTAACTAAAGTCGGACTTAACGCAATGATAAAGGAGAGGCCTTAAGTACGACTTTAGCTAAAGTACGCCATGTGAAACCGGTCCATAATCTGCTTTTGTTTGCATTTTTTAACGCAGAGAGGGATGCAAAAAGATTTTTTATTGAAAGGTATTGGAAGCGAGATAAAAATTAGTTTTTCAAAAATGTTATGCGTTCTCTAACTTACAGATCCGGCTTTATAGCTTTATAGCAATTGTATCTTTAAGAGTGATTTGCGGATCTGTGTTTCAGGAAAATGATAACGCAGCAGGAAAAGGGTGTATTGATACGCAGAAAGCAAATCAGACGACATTTCGAAAAGTTTCTGCAAAAAAGCATCCATCGATTTTTAATACCAAAAAATTGGACGCACTTGGAAATTGCTAAACATATGCTCAGTATCATATTTTGGTTCATGATATATCTTATGGGAAGTTATTTTACTTTTGTATTATTGCTACAACAGACGAAGGAATATCAGAGCCAACCAACGTCTTTGCAAATGACAAACAGGAAGAATACGACAATTAGTGTTCCGGATTACACGCTTTGCATTCAGGAACCTATTTCATAAAACTGTCAAGCACTGAGAACTAAAGGATTCAGTCTCAATTCCGCACTTTCATCGCTCAGTCTTATTTTTGCAAATAGTACTTGAAATGAGGAAAATGCAGAATTGGAACGCATACAGTTTAATTCTCTGTTCACAGCAGTTTTATCAAATAGGTTTTAGGCTGATGCCGATTTACTCTTTGACTCTACCGAGCGTGTGGGAAATTACACGGAAGCGGTAACTATGTTCATCAAAAATTCAATAAACGAAGGCGATTTTCAAATTGATCCCGAAGCGATATTCGCAAAAGAAACATACATGGTCGTGTGGAAATATCTGTCAATGATGTATGAGGGCGAATCGTTGAATGAAACGGGCAAAAATCCATTCGACAATAACGAGTATCAAAATGATGACGAATGGATTGCATTTAAGAATGTCCTTTTGCGTAACATTGCTGCGTTTAATATCACAGTGGATCAATTGAAATCGACATTTGATGGAAAATTCAGGAATTTTAGCGGTGAAGTGAAACTTTATTATCCTAGCTGCCTTCTTTATCTCGCAGACAGTAGTACAAAAGGGGAGTCGAATTGCTCGTTGTTTGGCCAGAACATTACATTCATTGGAAGTGGTCATTTGTGCTTTAAAGTGCGCGATCAGCAAGTGACATTTGCAGAGGATGAATACAGAAGTACTCCAGTTACAAGCTTAGAATTATCTGATGATAGCATAAGCGGACTCATAAATCGTAATCCTTCGTTGACGATTGATTTCAGCGGAAGATGGGCACCGCCTGACCTATCAATTGCAAAAAAAAGCGACGACATTATCGAGTTCAAATTTAATCAGGAGATTTCTACTTGTATTACCCCGCTACCGACCATAAAATCCATGGCTAATCAGAATGGAAAGCGTGTTTGTTCGGAAGAATACACATTGGCAGAATGCCAGAATGAGTGCCGAATTCAGCTGATTGAAAATATGTGCGGCTGCTTCCCCACGACGATATCTAGACGAGGCCAAGATAATACAAAAGAGTTATGCACTTTTGAAAAGTATGCGAAATGTCTGAAATATATGGGCAACAATGGTAGCGAGTGCGAAGCGCAGTGTGTTCCAAACTGCGATAGCTGGAATTACGATTTCTATACTGAATATAGGCCTACTTTAGGGTGGGGGCCCGCTGCATATTTCTCCTTCAGTTCACAGTTTTATGTCGTCTTTACAGAAATTCCCAAATGGTCATTTGAAGAAATTACTGGTGCAACTGGTGGAGCTTTGGGCTTATATCTTGGTCTTGACTTTATCATGCTCCTTCAGTTCATTTTCGATCCGATCTTCATGCTGGTTCGTAGATGTATCGCATCAAGTAATGCCATCGTCGACATTGAAACGCCCCAAATTGAAGAGAGCACTGGGGATAAGAGTTGGTATGAAAAATTTCGAAATTTCATTACGAAAAGTATTACTACGGAAGATACGTCATCAAGATCAATGTTTGCTTCTTATCTAATCGAAAAGATATTCTGGATAGTGCTTTACGCGGCCGGCGGAATTCACACAATCTACTTATGCTACGGATTGGGCTATCAATATTTCGTCAAGCTGCCTGTTTATTCCAGCGTTGCTCTTATGAATAACAAAACAATTACATTGCCAAAACCAACTTTATGCATGAATCATTATGGAAGATTTGCAGTAGGACTGAATGAAGTAATATATAGTAATGACACCGTTCTTAGTTACAATGACTCATTAACGGAATATTTCAATGCAGAAAATATGACTAAATTAAAGTTAATCGGCGAAGAAGACTGGTATTTACCTATTGTAGTTATTGCCACACTTTATTTTGGTATTATGAACACGGCAGAGGCAATGGAAATTTCTTTAGTGTTTGAACCACCACATGATCCAGAATATTTCGCCAGATATAGTGACATTCAATCGACGTATAACACATTTTTTGATCAGTTTTCCAGTAAGTTCGCTTTAAAATTTATTAAAGCTATCTGATACGTAAAGTAATCTCTCGCCCGTGCAGTTTTTTCAAATAAATAACCAGCGGTCAGCAAAAGTACCTTACCACTATCAGCAATTGATTTCGCTTGCCCTGAAGTATCCCGTCACTTGAATTCAAGCTAACTGATTATGTTCATAAGAGGTAATTGTTTAACGTATAAAATAAGCTGAAAAAGCAGACGAAATTAGCATTCAAGTAAGCGTTTTAGTTTTCTGTATGTCTTCGCATTATTCTTTTGAACGGAAAGGCACTATCAGCTGCTTTAAAAAATGCTGTGTCTGTGTAAGCAAATAAAGGCAGGTTATTATGAAAGCTCGATTAGTTTTTGTTCTTGAGTAACTATGTTCGTAGTTGTAAGGTGAAGTTGAGATTTTGGATACTTGTTCTACAAGCGGTAGGTTCTTCTCTTTGTTGAATTCGGACCAATAGTGGCTGATACAATCTAACAAACACTTCCGTTGATTATTGGCCTCAAGAATATTCCACTTCAAAGTTACGGTAACGATCAAATCATATGCATCTATGCATGTATTCATCTGTGCATGCATGTATCCCTTAAAATCCATGTATGTATTCGCCTGGCAATATAGCAATCGCCATTTGTCCAAATTACACAAATTTTTTAATTATCTTAGTGCCCGTAGAACGATCATTCAAAATTTCAGCTTAATCAAGAAAATATTGGCAGAATTATTCACAAATAAAAACTGATTGGAGCTTTTGTAACATCCTGTAATTTCTCTTTCAGATTCGACACAAGATGATATAAAATATACAATTGAAAATATTTTTGAACCAAGTCTACAGAGACTCAATGTCTCTATTGACGAGGTGCGCTTAAAGCTGGGTTATGAAATAGCGAAATTGGGTCGCATGAAAGTAAACTTTGTCGATTCAACGACAATCTCATCAATCAATGAGACAAAACTGACGTTTTTAAGTTACGATCATATTTGCTTTGAATTGCCTTTTGACACCATTTTGTACTCTGCCGCATCGGACTTTATCGAAGTGTCCATTGATGCATCCACATATTCTGTCTCAGCGGATGGAGATTTCAGCATGAACTTTTATCCCTGCTTGACAGGAATAGTTACAAGAACTCCCGTTGAGGCAGCCGGGCAATTACAGCTAACGGCCAATCCAAGATGTAGCAATAGTTTTTCAGTGGGAATCTTAGGACATTACAAAGTCATGTCGGAAAGAAACGGAAATGATGAATGTACCACAGATCGCACACAAGAAGCTTGCCAAGCGACCTGTCGCATTCGCTTAATTCAAGCGTTGTGCAATTGCACACCAATAACATGGCCGACTCTGCTGACTTCAGATTCAAATTTGTGTACTTTATCGCAATATAACCAGTGTCTGAACTACAGTTTGCTCGAAGATAGTGAATGTAGAGAAAAATGTGTTGATCCTTGCGAGCGGTACGAATTCTTTTGTACGGAAACAAAGGGGGAGTACATTAACTCGGACTTTAGCCATGTGGTACAGGGCCCAGCTGAATTAAAAATTTATGTGAAGGATTTTTCTTATATTTTATTCGAAGATCAATATCAGTGGAATTTCAGCGACTTTCTCACTGCGCTTGGAGGTATGCTTGGTCTGTGGTTAGGCTTAAATGTATACACAATTGTCAACTTTATTATTATTATTCCCATTTCGTTCTTTGTGGACCTTTGTGCCCGCAGGAAAATTATGCAAAAACTACTGACTCGTATGAGAACGTATAGCGAAGATCACATTGGAGTATATACTAGCAAACCTGCAGGACAGCTTTTTTGTCAAAATTTTAACTTGGATAATCAAAATCTTGCAAAAATATTGACTACAAGGTGGATAACGAAAAATATTCTAACTACCGTTTATTACGTTATGGGTATTTTTTTAACATATCAGATGTGCTCAGATGTTATTCAAAAGTATGGCACCGAAACTGAATCTTCATATAATTTAACCAAAAATGACACAATCGATTTAATTTCCTATCCAACGGTTTGCACGCCTCATTCCGTAAACTTGAACTTGGGACCTCCTAACCAGACTGCAGAAGAACACTATAATGAAGAAAAGATTCAATTATTTCGCGATTTCGCAACAGAAGAAGATAGTCTGTTGCTTGGAGGTGCGACCTGGCCAAAGTCTTTCTTGCGTATTGTAATTTCTTTCATATCATTTTGTGGAAAATACGAAAGTGTTGAAAGGTATCAACAACTTCGCGAATACGTTTATGGCCAAGCCATATCGATTTCGCAATTGCAGCTATTCGAAGACATTCTTACACATTTGGATGCAACCAATATGAACATGAACGATTTGATGCAAAAATGCGGTGGTGAAATTCGTAAAGCTGACATCATTACGGCTTGGCATCAACCTGACGAAGGATCCTTTCGTAATATTACAATCAGAGAGACAACTTACATTGACGAGACCACAATTTGCTACAAAATACCATTTAAAGAATTCAGCTCACTTGGTGAATATATTGAAATTAATGTTCAACTAAATCAATCTGGTATCGACGAAAACTATTTGTCAGAAATTACGGAACAGGTTAATTATGACTTGTTAAGCCAAGTCTTCGCAATGAAATCGTACAGTCCGGTGCCGCTCTCATTTTCTGTGAACTTGGGCAAAATTGAGAGCACTGCATTGAAAATCGATGCTGAGTACAATTTTTTGAACGTCTTCAACGGCATTGAAAGGTGTTCCGATTCAATTTCGCAGAAAGATTGTCACAGAAATTGCACATTTCAAGCGATTCGGCAGTTATTCAACTGTTCGTCTCTGAGCTTGTCAAATACAACCGACGATGATCTCAAACGTTGCTCTGTGGATCAGTACAAAACATGCTTGCCACTTACCTTCTACATATCTAGAGAGTGTATGTCCAAATGTCTGCGTTCGTGTAAATACATTCGTTTTAGTGAGATGATAACTCTCTTGAATGCGACTGAACCCTATCAAGCAAATCTGATTATTAGAATGAATTCTTTTAAATTTCGTGTTTTTAATGAAAGATCAAAATTTACATGGACCGAACTTCAAGGAGAAATCGGTGGAGTTCTTTCGTTATGGATCGCACTTGATGGTCTGGTTTTTGTAAATGTGCTTTATACGACTTTCAGGTTTATATTTCGATTATATTTCGTATTGAAGCGCTTCAAGCAAGCAAGACAAGGCGTTGCATCAGCGACATAAGATTCAGTCGTGCACTGAAACATTGAAAAATGTTTAACCGAAGTTATATGATGTGGATGTGTTGCTGTTCATCATAATATTTTCTGAGAAATTTCTTTTTTCAATAAAGATTCTTTGCATTTTGCATAAATAATTCGACATCTAATGCGCACAGGTCTTCTTGGCAGTTGACCTTTTAGGACAAAAATGTCGAAATCAGAATGCTGAGGTAAATAATACCGAGTGGACAAAATGTCGACGATATTCTCTGTCGAGATTCGAAAATAGACGAAAGTTGTTCTGTTACTATTTAATCCCTCGTCCAATGTATGTTCAAAAGTGAACTTTGATCAGTCTGCGGCTAAAATATAGAGATCAATGTATGCGGGTGAATAATATAGAGAATTACGACTGGGTGTTTTTATCTGGGTATTGAACACTGCGGCCTCACAATTTTATACATTTTGTATCATGTTGTTGTTAGTGGCAAAAATACTTCAGGCAATTAAGTTTAGAATAGTTCTCCATCATAACACGTACCATAAATAATGAATAACGCGTCCCGAAACGTAGAAATTAAAAGCAAAACGAAGCGATGCCGCGCATTCAACGTTTGACGCTGTTTATTTTGCATAGTAGCCACTCTGTGGTAAAAATTACTCACTGTCTGCATACAATCATGTGCGGCAACCGGAAACGTGGCGACTTAATAAAATGAACTACTTTACTAATGTTTTCGCATGGTGCATTTATAGCGGCTCTATGCGACTAGCCTATTTCAACTTGTGTATATGCTTCATAATTCTTTGGGTTCAACTTTTTAATAATTTTGTCAGCGATGAAATAGAGCGAAAACGGATGAAGGCTCACTTAAAGTTTTAATACTTATGAAGTATTTTAAAAAATTTTAGGCAATAAGCAGACTGAAATAGGCATTTTTTACCTCGACGTTTTGACCGGAAATCTACCTAAGGATGCATTGATTTTTCCGGATATTTGTATGCTTTTAGTTCGTCAGAGCAATCATTTCGCAAAAAAATTATAAATTTTCGTTTCCTATAATTTTACTTCGAATTCATTTAAAAGGCAAAATAATGGAAAAATTAACCAAAATTACAATACATAAGATGCAACACTTCTGTTGGGTCGAAACCAAGCATCATTTATTACATTTCAATGCAAAGTATACGGCAAACAGCCCTTGTACTGCATAGGACGCAACATAACTGCCATTTTAATCACAAGGAACGAATCGAAACCGTCGAACGAAAAGAGGATGAGCATACATGAAGGATGAAGCTATGATAATTATCTCTTTTGATCTTTCAAAAGGAAAATCAGATAATTATACTCACAACTTTCAGCCGCCGAAAGAAAGTTCAACAGTCAATATTGTAATTGCAGATTTAAATGCTATGGAAGTCAAAATTTTACCAGCTGAGAGGGAACGTAAAATGCATGAGATGTATGCAAACTTTTAGATAGTTTTCGTCTCTTCACGAAATGAAACACATGTTTTTGTAAGGAGCTCATCGAGTAATCGCGTATATATCAAACTGCATTTCCAACACTGACTTTGTAGTGAATCTTGAGAGTGTGCCACCAAGCTTGCTGGTTGCTTATCCAGATCTTGTAGACGCCGGCTTTTGGGCACACGAAACTGTCCTCCAACGGGGCAGTCGTTGGTCCTGCCATTCGGCTGAAGTGAGGATATACCATTTCCATCAGCGACTCGTCCGTTTCCTCTTCATTTTCCGCTCGAAATACTCCAAAGCCCAATTCGCCATCTGCATGAATTGTCCATTTCAAAGTAGCGCCTGCCTCTGCGGGCACTGAAATATATTCAATTTTGCCGGCCGGAACTTGCAGCTGCTTGCAGTCTTTGTCAATCTCTCCTTTGAAGTATTCGTTTTCGTCGAATTTCACGCCGCGGAGGAGCTTAGCGGTAAAAATTGACTGTCCATCCACATTCCAGAAGTCGGGCAAGGCGGAAGGATCGGCATATTCGAGAATCTCTTCTCGCCAGTTATCACCCAAAATGCGCACCTTATTTTTTGTGCGTTCAGGAAGCAGTGGACGAATGATCCGCCAGAGGTTGAAAATGAAAGATGGCGCGTTAATGATGACAAAGTACTTGATCAGCTCGACGTAATGATCGGCCATAAACTGCGATATCAACTTCAACGGACCAGTCATCAGCGTCAACAAGCGTTTATCATACTTGAGATTGCCCAAGTCCATTACGTATACAATCGACGTTTGTTTACCTAAAAATATTTTAGTTCAAACAGCGTATTTATGAGATTATTCATAAAACTGTTGTACTCATAATTGTGCAAAGTGTGATGGATGGTCAGCTGTGATGTGAGCGGGAAAATTCGTCGCGCCCTCTTCACAATTGACCAGTCGCCACACCTTTCAAATTTGTGATGATAGCAGTTGTAATTACAAGTTTTATGCAACAGGTCCCTGAGCAACGATATTTAATTAAACCGTCAAAGAGTGATAATTGCTTAATTATTTATTTCGAGCAATTTAACTCAAATATGCGAACAAGTCAATTATGAATCTAAAACATACCCGATTTCCGTTCGTGTTTCATCACCTCCATGAACATGATTTCTAGATCTTGAATCCGCGATTTCATAACTTCGGACAAGGAATAAGTTTGCAGCATGCCCCAATAGTCGTTTGCACCCGTCTGCTCGACATTGACAATCGCATTTTCGGTCTTCCCCGCTAAGCCGGTCAAGCCGGATTGCCAGTGTTGTT
Organism: Plectus sambesii; assembly: GCA_002796945.1. Classification (NCBI taxonomy): domain Eukaryota; kingdom Metazoa; phylum Nematoda; class Chromadorea; order Plectida; family Plectidae; genus Plectus; species Plectus sambesii. The sequence continues at coordinate 8,786 of NIUQ01003261.1, forward strand.
GAATAGGATGACTTCTCGGCAGCTTGTGCATATTGTCTAAATCCCAGCANGCATTTTCGGTCTTCCCCGCTAAGCCGGTCAAGCCGGATTGCCAGTGTTGTTGAATAGGATGACTTCTCGGCAGCTTGTGCATATTGTCTAAATCCCAGCAGGTTTTGCGGAAATGCAGATGATTGCGCAGTTTCGGCACGATAATGTCCAAATTGCAATTGTAGCCTTGCATCCAGCGAAGTAAATTGAAGTCCGTATCGTAGAAGGGGGTGAGGTCCTCTTTCACAATTTCGCGCAAACTGTCCACCATGGAGCGCTCTTCCGCCGTCATCGTCGGTTCAGCCATGTTGGTTCGCGGTTCCGTAAGCGGACAGTAAACAATATTTGCGGCCTACGAACGAGGTGGGGAAGGTACGAATGGGAAGTGTAGAAGGAGTGATCGCCGACCAAAACCGGCCGGCGACCTCGCCGCAACGGAACTGGGTTAAACGGCGCCAAGGATGAAAAGGCCAAAAGACGCAGGAAGAGCGAAGAGGCGCCAAGTGTGGGGGCGATTCTGCTCGCGACGCAACGCCTTGAACACGGCGCAAGCGCGGGTAGGACTAAAATTACAGAACGCCCTTGCGGAGGTTGTAGGGAGCGGTCGCAAACTGGATTTTTCTGTAGTCTGACCAGGGTTGCACAATACAGTTGCTTCGGGTGATGTGCGACAGGGACACACGCGCGACAGACAACGTAATCGGGCCCGACCCGAACCTATTTGGCGGCCGGATGGGCCGACCCGACGATAACCACTGGTTTGGCGGTCAGTGTCATTGCCGACCGACGTTTCCAAACAGAGCGTTGCCATTGGGCTCTAATCGAAGGCTGGTGGAAATGCGCGGACTGTCGCCGCCGCATCGCATCTGCCCCCTCACGATATGTCCGTACGCACTTTGCCCCGCAGCAGTTGCATCGGAAAGGTCATTCACGCCGTTCCCCACCGGCTGCGATCCCATTCGGATGTTCAGCGGCCGAGTCACCACACAGTCCGCCATTTGCGAATTTTGACGCACCATCGATTTACTACAAGTCGCTCTGCGAACGACACGCACGCAGGCACAGCGAAAAATGCATACGGTACAAAAGGAGTTACGCAATTGCATTGATAGTGTGTTCAGGTCGGTTGTTGGTCGAGAGGCTCGTGCTGGCCTCCAAGTTCGCCGACAAGGGCTTGCGATACAGCAGACGAGCCAGACAGTCCAAGAATACGCGTCTCAGCTGCGAGTCAGTCGTGAAGCTGAGTATTGGGTCGATGATTATGCGCAGCAGCAAGATGGCGCGCACCACTCCGCTCAACTTGATAAATTCCACGTAGTGCAGCACCGTGTAGCAGCTGTCGTTCACGAACGTCGACCCCACGGCGACGATTGTCGGGAACGCGTACAGAGCGGCGAATGTGCTTACGTTCAGCGTCAACTTCCACGTGGGAAATCGTACTTTGATTCCTTTCCGGCGGTGATGCGAAGCGCCCTTGTTGGAGCGCGCCGCGTCGAACGATTTGACAAATCTCCGCGCGCGTCGGATTAACACGATTGTCAGAAGGAAGGCGACAATAGTCAGGAAGTAGGCAGCAATGCTCAGCGACTCCTTTATCCTGATCATCATGGTGATGCACGTCTCGATGCGACAGCCGGTCAGTTTGTTCAACTCCGGCTTAAAGGTGCAAAAGTGGACGATGAGCACGGAGATGCCGATGGCGACCGGCGGCACCCAGCTGATGCCGATCATACACACACACTTGCGCATTGTAATGATCTTCTTGTAATACAGCGGCTTGGCGACGACAAACAGTTTCAGTAGACTGAGCGACACGTAGGACACCATCGCCCCCCAATAGCTCGCAAGAAATATGACGTCAATATTTGAGATGATGCCGCGTCGAGGCATGCCGCTGAACAGCGCGTACGCCGACACAACGATCGCCGTGATGCAGCCGATAACGTCACCAACGGAGCGATTCAACAGGAATATGTACATCTTGCGAGAAATGCGCCGCTTGCTGATGCCGACGTAGACGACGGCGATGAAGACGATCCCGAGCAAGAGGCCGATGACGGCAAAGGGCAAGGGGAGCAAGCCGAAATAGTCGTACAGTAGCGCGCTGGTGCGCGCCTGTCGTTCATGCTTCAGAATGTCAATCAGAATCTGAGCGCGCTCATTCTCCGTCAAGTTGTCGTAGCATCTGGTGGGTATGCGATCATTTTCTATAATCGCGTTCACCAACATCTTCGCTCTGCAGCAGCCACCACCATACGATAATCATCAACACGTCGACTACTATTTAACTATATATAGTACGTCGTTCGGATAGTCGCCGCGACGACTAATATTCTTCTTCTTATTTTTCGCCTTTGGACAGCCGCCCACGACTGTTCATCGATGGACGAGACGACGTCGCCCGCGGTAGAACCGAGATGACCATACGCGGTGATGCAAACTGGTCCGACCGACCGCCATGTCTTAGTGACGCGACGCTCATTACAATCTGATCGGAGCGTTGTTGTCGACACGAGAACTGGATTCACTCTTCTCTGCACACAAATGCAGCAGAGTCAATCAGAGCCACGCGCTCTTCGACACACTCCACGATAATGCTATTAGAGGCCGCATGTTGCACGCCCAGGGAAGCCTCTACACGTCACTATCACATTGACTGCTCTCTGCACTCCCATGTCACCATCTCGCCAGTGCTAAAAACGCAAAGAGCAGGAAGATTTTGCGCCATTCTATTGTTTTGAATCCACAGTATAAGAAAATAGCATAAATGGCTTATAACTGTAATTCGCGTATAAAGATATAGTTCACTTGCAACGATCAGGTTTGGTCGGTCCTCTATTTACCAGTATAAATAATTTCCACTATACCCTGGAGGGATTGAAAATATGCACTGTTCGACTATGCATCAAGGTAGGGTATAGCGCTGAGAATTTTAAATAGCGTACCGTATCTACTACGAACACTGTTGCGATTCGTCATAATCGTTGCGAGACCAAGTGGCTTTATCAAAATTCGTGATCGATTATTCAGCGTCTGATGCATAAGTGATTCTACGTAATTTGGCTGAGTATCGCGAATGATCCCTTTCCTGATGAGGCCAAAAGTCGATCATCTAATCAATAGGTTGAAAAATAGTGGCTAATTTATCGCTTTGTACATAGAGCAATTCCATCTGTACAGTTGGCATTATGAACACAAAAAGACCACCCAAAAATACCGAGCTGGTACCAAAAATAGAATGCTGTACGGAACATATGAGTCGGATACAATGAGTCAGAGGCAGTAGAATGCAGTACCGAGAATACTGATAAAAACAGACGATAGCAATACAGATCAGTATAACTAGTTGCCCTAATACCACAGGACACCATCACAAAGCATTGGTTGAAAAATTATGCGAAAATTATGACGAGTAGGAGACTATGACTTTTGCGTGTAACGCAATTGATCTAGATAAGACGTAAATCTAAGATCTAAAACACAATCGATAAGATCAAAGATAAAAATACAGGATGTTCCATGCAAGTATAGGCGCTATTTACTTATTTGTCCATTTTCCAGTTGCAGCCTGTTTCCATCGAATTTCGTGAGTAGTATAGTAAAACCCGGAGAAGTTCAATTAACTTTTGTCTCCTATGCTAAAAAAACCGAATAAAGCAGCTTTGAACTGATCCCAAGAAATTTTGCTTATTCGAGCTTTCACGAGAGCGGTTTCATATCGCGTACAAAGTTGTACTTGGCGGATATTCTACAGCATCGCGTTAAGTATGCCTATAGCTAAAGTGCATGATATGAAATCGATCCATTGAATATGGTGGGCATAGCAGACAACCTTCTTTTAGCCAGATTTCATTGGTTTCCGTCAAAAATGAACATCCGGATAAGAAAGGCTTTGAGTTCACAGTATTGAAAAGTTTGATATTTCACGACAAACTCTGCAATAATCAGGAATGACGAATCAGAACCCAACGAAATCTGGCCAATAATTAAAACTCTTGGGTCCACTTTACCTCCTACTAAAGTTTGATGGAACTCGATAAAAACTTCAAAATTTCCGAGCAAACGAAAAATCCTACAATACTTGCACGGAACACCGCATCTACACGACAATAGACAGAGCAGCTGAGCTCACTTTCCGGTTTCGACGCGACCGATTTTCTTGCGGAACTGTTCAAGAATAGCGTCAACAACGCTCGGGTCGGCCAGGGTGCTGATGTCGCCCAAATCGTTGCCCTGATTCGCAGCAATCTTTCGCAAAAGTCGGCGCATTATTTTTCCACTGCGCGTCTTCGGAAGACCTCCGGACGGAGTTACCTAAAAACTACCAGCTCAGCATGAATCAGGCACAGTCGCTATTTATGCGGACATACGAGGACGGTACGCTTCACAATTCCGGATCGCGTTATAAGACGCCACACGCGCATGCGTTGATTTTATGCAGTACCGTATGCATGCGCGTATGGCGTGTAATAAAGCAATTCCGGAATGTGAGGCGTACCGTCTACGTATCTATGCGGAAGTACTGTTGTCCACGCCAAAACCAGGCGTGCGCGAGATTTACTTAGGGTGGAGCAAAAAATCAATAATCTGCATGATTTGCATGAAAATACCGTAATATATATGCGCGCTAGAATTTTCACGCTCGCCAGAATCCAGCGTGGAGAGAAGAAAAAAGACTATCTAGTCTTTACCGATTAGCTATGAAAAGCACTCTTATTAGTTCGATTTCAGCAACAAACACGCATAAATATAAAACTGACGAGAAAATAGTCGGGAACGGCGTAGGAAGCGATGGAACTCTTGACAGTCTGTTTGAGGCTGGCGATGATTTCCTCGTGACGGTCTTCGCACTCGTCCTTGATATCGACGAACGCGAAGATTCCTTCGCCCTTGATCGCGTGGGGGAAAGGAACCACAGCCGATTCGGCTACATCATGGTGCTCATCCTACAAAAATTGCGCTAATCCAGGAGACAATCCATTCAAATTTAATCATCTTGGGATGATAACTGCTTTGCAGTAAGTTAAGTACACTGCAAACAGATATGATTCGCAGTCAGCTTGTCACAGATAGCTGAGAAAATAAACAATACATTCTTTTCAGCTAGAGGCAACCGACATTGCTCTTCAAATAACTGCTCCACTGGTATTGAAAGAAACTTGGGTTTGATTTCATAAAAAATAATGCAAATACAATTACATTTCTGCATTTTTCATTATTTTTGTCAAGATGGCCCCTGGAGGAGGAGAGGGGTTAGTTAAGAAGAAAACTCGATCCACAAGCGAGCAGAATAATAAATCTGCGCGAAACAGAAAAGCGCGCGAAATAAAAAAATCGCTTGATCAACTCACGAGCACATCCTCGATCTCGGCAGTGCCGAGTCGATGTCCGGACACATTAATAACATCATCCATTCGTCCAGTGATCGCAAAATAGCCGTCAGCGAAGACGTGAGCGCCGTCGCCGGTGAAGTAGAAGCCGGGGTACTGTTTGAAGTAGGTGTCCACGTAGCGCTGATGGTCGCCGTGGATGGTACGGGCGATTCCGGGCCAAGCCCGAGCGAGACAGAGCGCTCCGTCGGCATTGCGCGCGTCTTTCATCGCGTTCCCTTTGCCATCCATCAACACCGGCTCCTGCCCCAAGAATGGACGCTGAGCTATCGCCGGCTTCACTTCCGCTCCTGGGTCCGCTGGTCCCGGCGCGATCATTATGCCGCCTGTCTCTGTAATTTTCATCAAGTGATACGGTGAAATTCGTTTAAAAATGCATTTGGGGGACCGGCCAACATAATCGGAGTAAGCGATATACAGTCAACTGTGTTTATAACGCCTGGCTCTATAACGTCGCTGTCTTTATAACGTCGGTCCTTGGCCGGTCCCGACAAAGTGTACTATGTTTTGTACAGGGGCCAACTGGCTTTATAACGTCGGCGTTTATAACGTCGCTGCCTTTATAATGTCGGTGTTTGGCCGGTCCCTTGACCGACGTTATAAACACAGTTGACTGTACTGGTATAAACGAATTCTACTGTATCTATCGATACAAGCGAAACCGATAGCAACGAATTCTACTGCGTTCGGTATTTGACGTTTGCAAGAAGCGCTTCGGGACCCAATTAGAAAAAAACAGTTATTCGCGTGCTTCAACAGAAGAATATTAGACACTGGCCAGCCTGCTTAATGAAGAATTCTCATTCCTGGCCCTTCGGTTAGGCTGAAGCTTGAGCCTAAGCCTATTTTCGAGATTTTCTGCCGTGGAAATAGTTTATAACTTCAAAAAGAGGACCGAAAGATATTGACCTATATAAGCAACTACCGCTATTAAATATTTTGGCCCTGTACAAAATAGAATTCGAGACTGACCAAACATGACTGCTAAATATGATCTTCATTGAATTATCAAAATCGAACTGTACCTGTTTGCCACCAAGTATCGACAAGAGAGCATCGGCCCTTTCCAACGACGTCATGATACCATTCCCAGGCTTCGTGATTGATTGGCTCGCCAACTAAATGCGAGATATTGATTGAGTATCCATTTAAGTAGAGTTGCTACATACCCGATCCAAGAGTTCTAAGCGATGACATTTCATATTTCTTTGGCCATTCGTCGCCGAATCTGCAAAGCAAAGGTCAGATTCAAACTTCCATTCGCGATTGAAAATGGTATGATTAGTGTGTCGTCATTATTTGTTTTTCCAAGATGACGATTTGGCATAGCGCCAAACCGCAACATACAGTAGTCTATTCATCAATAACCTTAGAGTGGCAAATCGCCGCCACATGGTCGAATAGCGGACCAGAGAAAGAGTGCTAAATGCGCGCAAAGCAAAATATCTATAAATTCATATTTTACACGCATGGAATATGCGATGCAAACGTTTCAGCATGAATCTTTCAAGCCTCGCTAACTTATTAACTAATTGCAAATCTTTACACACGCCCCTTCTTACCGTAACCTCCATAGGTCCCTGAATCGCAAGACAACTTACTTGATCAAAGTGCGAATAGCGGTCGGGGCGCCATAAAACTGATTCATCTTGAGCCGCTGAACCGTTTCCCAATAGCGTCCTGAAGAGTTACATCCGTTTCATTGAGGATTAATCGCGTGTTGGCTTTCAATGTAATTCGGGCTGTAAGATGGGGCTCTTCTCTACCGATCCTCATCGAATAGATACTGTCACATAGTGCAGCCATAGTAATCGAGTAAGAATCATTTGATCAGTCACTTGGTTCTATGTTCGCCCGTCCAGCGTTTGTGTTCCGACCGCTCTCTTGCATTAGTGGACTGTTAGGACGTTGATCGCTGTATAAGAACATCCCGATGAGCTACAATGGCACAGACACAAAAGCCCCCCAGAACATACTGGAAATAAAATACGCAGCACAAAGAATTCTGAACGCAAAGCGTCCATATTTTTCATTTTTACTTAGAGAGAATAAGGTAACATAGCAGAAAAATATTGAACCTGGATCAGGGTAGGTGGGAACGGACTCGAAAAGTACACTGGTGACTCCATTGCACAGAGGACCGTAAACGGCGTAGGTATGGCCGGTAATCCAGCCGACGTCCGCCACGCAGCCAAATACATCGCCGGGCTTGATGTCGAATACGAGTTGATGAGTTAACGCGGCGTAGAGGAGATAGCCAGCTTGCGAGTGAACGATGCCTGAATCAGGATGTATAATCAAAATGGCTAACAGAACGTATATCTGAGCCTATGTCTAAGCTTAAACTTAAGTTAAAGTCTACGCCAAGAAGTGAACATCAAAGCACGAATATGCAAAACATACTTTAACTGATTTCTATCGATTAATCCTGAATTCCTGGCACAACTGATCGTCGTAGGAAGGAACACACCTTTGGGCTTTCCGGTGCTGCCAGAGGTGTACAGCATGAACAAAGGATCTTCACTGTCCAAGACAGCCGGCTCGCACCACTCCGGTTGCTTTTCCAGCTCCTGTACAAATATTAGATAAAATACTTTCATTTTCAAGAAATGCGATATATTCATCAGCGCCGATCAGGCTATCCACCTCAAGATCCCGGTAAATGCGTTTTCAGGTCCCCCAGAATATGCAGGAAGAGAACCGCTTCGTACCGGCTCGCAATTACGCAAAACCTTCCAGCCGCGCAAATCGACGTAATCAAAGCCAAATAATTTTAAACTTTCTCTGGTACCGCCAGCGCTATGACGCGGCCCTACATTAAAAGAAAGAGAGAGAACAAACCGTATCAAGGTAGACATCTCGTCCCTCCTTGATGGGGATTTTTGCGCCGGTACGACGCATAATGAGCACTTTCTTGACGTCGGGACACTGAGCGAGCGCGTCGTCGACTGTTTTCTTCAGGTCGATTCGTTTCCCGGCGCGAATTCCCTGATCCGCTGTCACCACTATCTTCGCACCGGCTGAAGCAGGGTACGGTAGAAATCGTAAAGAATTACTCTTGATGCTATATAACATTACATTAAAAATCAGTAATTCCATAGTTGTTGCAAAAAATAATAGCGCGATATTTTCTCACTTCACTCTGTTCAACAGATATCGTTTCTAGCGGTTTCGCTTTTGCCATTAATTCGCTCGAATGGTGGCCGCAGTTCCCCCTTAAAGGGGAAGTGCAGAAACCTCCAGCTGAACGTAATAAGCCGTCTATTCTTTTCCATTAGCCATGAAAAGCTGCTTGGAGCTATGTTAATTACAATAAAAACATACATAATTCACTGCCAGCATGTCATAGGTAGCTGAAAAAAATTTACAGTACATTCCATTCAGGCGGGATGAGTAAAGTTCCCCTAAAAGAGAATGAAGAAGCCGACCGTCAGCAATGCGAGCAGACAGCGCTTCCGCCGAGAACCCAGCGAAGACCACCGAGTGCACGGCGCCAATCCGCGCGCAGGCGAGCATCGTGGTGACGGCGGCTGGCGAAATAGGCATGTAGATGACCACCCGATCACCTTTCTTCACGCCCTGAGCGCGGAGCCAGTTCGCCGTCCGGCATACAGTATCTAACAGCTCTCTACAAGAAATATCATTCTAATATGCGTTTGATATTTATCAGCTATAGCCTGCAGTAGAGCTGGGTATTCTCGAAATAACGGTTTCATAAATTCCTATATCGACTCTTAAAAAGCATTTCTTTTTATGACATTCTGGTTCCGATTTCCAAAATAGTAGTCCTCAAAGTACGATTTCCGATTTTCAAAATAGCCCGTATTTTCTATGATTGCTATTTCGCGTATTAAAAATTATATATCGCTTAAAGAAGCTGGAGTCAACGCCTCAACCAAAACATTCTAAAAGTTGGTGAGGCTGCAGTACTCGGCCCCAAAAACGGCTAAAAAATCATTACAAACACCAATGCTCACTTGTAGGTGATTTTGACTTCGGTGCCAGCCTCGTC
>NIUQ01003262.1:0-18218 GCA_002796945.1 Plectus sambesii
AAAAAAAACTGGTCGGTGAACTGTCCGGTCGGTGAATTGTCCGGTGGGTGCAATACCCCTGTCGGTGAACTGTCAAAATCGGTGAAGTGTCCGCGCCCCCCAATAACAGCTGCTGTAGTTCTGAGGTAACGTTAATTTGGATAGCGTTTAAGCTAGTAACGTATGTTACGAGAACACATCTCTTAATAGCAACTTATTCATTACTTTTAGAGGCTTGGATGTCGTCCTAAATTACGCTGTTCCGCAAATAGCGTCACAAAATGATTCAAATAGGCTGACCTATATGGTTATCTTCACTAGCGGATTGTAAGTTGGGTGCATCTTTCGGAAAGAGCGTTAATAAATATATACTCATGACACATCTGATGTAACAGATTCTTGATATGGATACGAAATTTTATCCACGTTCTCATTAATCTAATTAAACTAATTTTTAAGCAACCTTAGTAAGATTGTAACGAATATGAAGAATTATAGGAAAGAATTTTGGGAATAGAGCGGATGATAAATTTTCAAAAAGTGTAGTTTTTGAAATTAGGTGTTAAAAACTTTCAAAATAAAATTTTGTACTATTGGCCTTTCTAGATTTCTCGCAGCATTCACAAAACAAATTAACAAAGCAGCATGCGCAACTTGGTTTCAAATCCTATTTGTGCGACCGAAAGGCTCCAGAATTTCGAGAATGCGGGAGATTTAAAGACGGGATCCTGTTAAGTCTTAATTTCAAATTTTCAATTTTCAAAACTTTATCATACAATTGCCTGTATTAGAGATTTCGTTAAAAATTCTAAATATAATTATATTTGACGATCAGACATGTACTACATGTACTTTTACATGTACACATCAGACAACTTAGAGCATTGGGAGTTAATTCGACCTTCTGTAAGGGATAAGGTAGAACATAGATGTAAGAGATCCAAATATAAAAGATAGTTTTTATTCATTTTGTTTTGTACAATACTACAGCACACAAAAAAACTGAACGTAAAGAAATGAAAACCAGGACTAGAGAATTTTCGCTTTAGACGTAGAAAAACTCCTAAACTATTGCCTCTAATATATAAAAACTTTACCAAGAAGCACACCAATTTTTGCATAAGATGCTATCAAATAAGCAAATTTGCCCGCGGCGTTTAAAAAGGAGACTCAGACTTAATCTTTTATCATCATAACAATAATACTTGTTGCCTGGCGATCTGACAGTTGTGCAATCGGTGGAAGGCGGATATAAGAGATACCCGGCTAAGAGAAGGTTTTCAGTTTTTCGTACTTTCTTGGTTCTGGGTTCTACTGTATCCCCAGCATATATGTGTGTATCGGATATAAAATCTGTTAAGAGGTTTTTTGAGGTAACACGGTGATTATTGACAATTTCAGTTACAACACCGTAACTAACTGCTGCCAAGATCCTTCACAGTCTGCGTTAGCAGTTCGGACCCATTTTAAACCAAATACTATCATCCCCGTTCTCTCCGGCAAGCTATCAAACAGGAATGCAACTATGCTTTTGGAATACACTGGTTATAATACCACACTACCTCTGTATGACGTGAACCAGACATCAACAGCGGATTCCATCGTGCAGACTATCATAGATGCTATTAGTGCACAAGGTAAAGTTTTATTCACTGTGCTAAGTTGCGATTTAGTGAGGTTCCGTGGAAAAAAGAAACGCTCCAAAATGTAAAATAGGGTAGAGGAGCCTGATGGAATTTTTCATGCTTCTCAAAAATTATTTTATTGACGCAATAATACTTGCATATAAAAACTGATCGATTGTAGCAATATATTGAGTTTAATGTAATCATTCTTACATAGCTATGATATATAGATATAGAGTTATACAGTTATTTTTGCTCAAATATGGACTATTATAGTGCAACTTGTAGAATATGTATGAGACTTGAGACCATATCTCTCGATACAAAAATTAAAAGTATACGGTATTTTAGGAAGTAAATCAATTTTGCTCAATTTCCCTTTCATTAAATCGAAAGTCGTCGCAAATCAAGAAAAATTTCTATTTTAGCGAGTTCAACAATATATTTGCAGAAGTGACGAACTCCGCCGGGCAGACGATTTGAAAATGAGATGCTATCAAACCAAATTACTTCATACATCGCTAGTGATTCATCAAATGCCACATTCCAAACTATTATTCTTTTTTAGCTTTGATTATACTAAAAAGTGTATGTTGCTGTGCATCTAATCTTTAGAATCTGTTGGTTCATTTAATTAAAGTTTGCTGGACGTTTTGCTGTGCTAAGAGATAGCTCAGTTTTCTTCAGCGCGTCAGAGCTACGGTTCGGTCATTTGTCCGTAGTGATCTGCGAGAAGTCCTCATCAAGAACTCTTTTTTGATCGTACTGCGCCCGAATGCGCATGAAAAGGTGCTCTAAAGAAAAAATTGCGGCCACAACTTTTCCAAGGCTTCGAAGCTCAAATGATAAATTGACGAAGAGCAGTTGAAAATGAGATAAGTGATGATCACAATATAAATCTTAATGATGTTTGAAATAAACATATATATTTTTGAGAGATATGCACTCTGTTCACCTGTTGAATTTATCTGCGAACCATTTTCAATATTGATTTAAAACAAAATCAAGACCAGGATTAAGAATAACTGATAGGGGGTTACATTTATCATTGGAGTTTGAAGCTGGATATTTGAAGAGCGCAAATAATTCGAGTACGATAGCTTGCTACATAGTAACACTTAGGGAGCAATTTAGTTAGCGCGATGGGCACCTTGTCATATCACGATATTCGACAGTTCCTATCGTTTCTTAACGCTCCTCGTCTCAACCGTACCTCCTTACCTGCAGAGATCAATTTCAGGCTGATGACCTATTTGAATATTGCATTCGCGTACGCCTCTTTGGCTAGCGCAGCGAATGGCTTTGGTTGCGTGCAGTCAGTAAGCGCGTCCGCATTTCAATACGTGAAGAATAAAGGAAAGAGTTTATTCATCATTCAAGTAGGGAAGACCTTCGTACGCTCGCGCCTGTGAGAGTGGATGAAGCCTTATTACGTATCAAATGTATATTCATCCTTCTCTCGGGAAAACGGAGGCGTTCAATTGATTTATTTTTTATTTGTAATGGCTCTCATTCATTTCAGTAACGCATTCGAAATTTTATATTCTCTCAGCGACTCTCACGAAAGCATTGTGCAACACAGTTTTCTAGCAATCCAATGCGCCTAGCTTGTCTTAAACGAAGAATGGAGTAAGATGGGCGTTGATCACGCGACCGCAATTCAAAGGCGTATCATTATTTACACCTTACAGTAAGCCTGATAAGAACAGGGAATTAGAGAACTTGAAGCGCATGCCACTTATCACGATTTACTTCACATCTGTAGTGTTCGTAAGTGTAGAATAGCAGCTGCGCCGATTGCGCACGTCGTAATCTAAATAAATCGTAATCATTTGCTATAGAATGTGTATTGCGCCGAGTTGAGAAAATAATATTTTTGTAAATCGGTTGTCATTTATCATGTACTTAGTTGATTTGCACGAATACTGTATGACCTATTAGATTCAATTTAAAGGACAACTATTTCGAAATGTATTATTTTCATCCAGCGTGAGATTATTAAGCATGAGGATTTTTGTGAATCGCTATGAATTTCAATCCCTTCGATTAGGTTCCTTTAGCGCGGTAATTACTGCCGGTGGCACAAGTTTTAGCATAACCCGACATTAACCCGTAGAGCAGCTCATCTAAGGCACGATACTGGTTACTTAATTTATTACGATAATCTACGTTATAGCTACTGACCGTAGAGTAGTTTTGATGGGAACGGTATTTAAATATTCGCTGCATTACTTTGAACAGTGATAGCCCCATTTCGACAGCAAAATCATATTGCTTGCAGATCTTATTTTAGACGATATTTTGTGATTTCAAAGGTGGATTTTTTTATTACAGGTCTAGTTATGGTAGGGTCGCACAGAAATTGAGAAAAACGGCATGCTTAACTTAACCATATTTCTCCTCATTGGAACGATTTTTTCATCCTCCGCGCTATGCCCGGCTGGATGGCGACAATCGGAAGTAATTACAAACAAATGTTACTTAATTGTGACTAATAAAACAAACTGGTTTGATGCCGAAAACTACTGCAAATCGGCTACTTCCAATGGTCATCTAACTTCGATAAGTTCTGCTTTTGAGAAAGCAAATATAAATGGTAACGGCGGTCACGGCAGAATCATTTAACATGTCTACTGTCAGCAGTATACTGTATCTCTTCCAATAGATGCCCAGGGTTCAGTTTCATAAAACAATTGAGCTGTTGAGAAATGAGAACTGAGGAATTGAGGCGCGTTCGCACTGGTTGAAATTCAAAACTGACCAATCGTTATGCGCCTCAGTTCCTCAATTCTCAGTTTTCAACAGCTCAATAATGTAATGAAACTGGCCCAAGGGCGTCTATTTTTTCAATCGATGTTTAAACTTAGTGTTCGTTAGAGAGAGGACATCTGTTTTTTTGAATAGCCACTTCAACAAAGAATATAACTCGTAAATAAAAGGATTTTGCGATATCAATTGTCAAATTTGAATCGGAGGTCAATATTGACCTACTTTTAATAGGCGTCTAAAAATTTTATTACCTTTGAGTGGGACGATTACTGGAGGGAACTGAAGGGAAAGCATTTATTGGAAGAACTACGGTATATCAACCTGAAACCCTGAATTTCAATCTTGATTGTTAACCAGTTTTCAAAAATCACAGTAATAAATTGTATTTGGCTATAGAATATGAATTTTTTTTAAAAATGACTGAATACAGTAATTAAATTAATTCATTGAAACTGTTCAGCTATCTTAACGGATCCGCAGATCCCTTCGACGTGCGACAATATGTGGATCGGAGCGGATGATATACAGCAAATTGGTGTATTTACTTGGATGGATGGTATATCATTGTCATATAAACCTTGGGGACCTGGTAAAAAATAATGTTCTTTCAACCTCAAATGTTAACTGTTCGTCATTGTTAGGCCAACCAGATTTGAGTACGGACAAGCTTTGCGTTGCGGCAGATTCCCGATCGTCTGGTTTTTGGAACACAAATGATTGCGGCGACGAATTATGCTTCATTTGCGAAAATGATTGTATGCATTTATGCCATCATTAAAAATATTTGTTCACATAAAAACTGTTTGGGGGATAACTGCTATTTGCTCTGATTTATAACATTAGCAGCTAGAATTGATATTAGAAGAGACCGATAAAGAAATAAAACGAAAAGGTAATCTGAAATGGACAATCAATATTGTTATTTTATCGCTTGGAATGTAGAAAATTCTTATTTAAGAATAATTTTTAGTATCGAGGTTTGTTTTGCTCCACATGATTGTTTAACTTTTCATAATATTAGATTCACCAAAGAATAACTAGTGAGTGAACTAATACGAATAGTTTGCAGTTACAGTTTTATTCTATAGAGGTTTAGCTCCTGCAAAGAGCGCATCGTATGATCGATATGAATTTATTTATTCGACATCTACCGCAATCAACCGTTTGCCAGCCGTTTGTAACGATAGATCTAATCCAAACTTCTTAGGTTATCAATCCGAAAAATCAGAGGTCTCTTCCCTTAAAGAATGCTCATGTTATACAGAAAATATCACAGTTAAGTTATGAAATAAAGTACAGGGTGTTCCACATAACGATAGTGGATCTGCAGTTGTGTCCGTTTTTGAACCATACCATCGATTGTGCTGAAATTTTACAAAAATGTAGCAGATTAGTTACAATTTTTTAATTCAGAGTTTTAAGTTATTTGATTGTCGCACTCTCTGTAACCAAGCGTTCAGGTGCAATCGTTTTAGTTTTACTGATTTTGCGCCGGTCGCTTGCAAATTACCATATTTAACCAAGACCAGTTGGAAAAGTGCATTATGTATGATGGTGGCCATGTTGAATTGTAAAAAATTTGAGAGAACTGTGATACCTTTGGTACTAGTTAACTGTTATTAAATTATGGATGGTTTGGAAGTGGTTGGAGAGACT
The DNA here is from genome assembly GCA_002796945.1 of Plectus sambesii. Lineage (NCBI taxonomy): Eukaryota > Metazoa > Nematoda > Chromadorea > Plectida > Plectidae > Plectus > Plectus sambesii. The sequence continues at coordinate 6,030 of NIUQ01003262.1, forward strand.
ATTCGGCGCGAAATCAGTAGAATTGGAACGGTTGCATTTGAACGCTTGGTTACAAAGAATGCGCAAATCAAATTACATAATATAATGCTGCAACTAACCTGCTACACTCCTGCAAAATTTCAACAAAACTGGCAGCGTGATCCAGACATGGTAGCAATTTAAAATTCACTTTAGTAACGTGGTGGATCCTGTACTGTAGGTTTAAACAGAAATTATATTATTGAAATAAAGAATAAATGTTTATAGCGTGGACCGCAGTTAATTTTTCAGACTTGAACCCATTTACCACGACAAGCCCGCAGACAGCACCATACACGGAAACTACAACGCCTTATGCTCCGCCCTCAACGACTCAAGGACCAAACCCTGGTCAGCATGAAATTACTTTGCAAACTCGGTCGGAACCTTCAACGGTCGTTCCAAAAGTCGTTTTACAAAGAAAAACAACCCCTTTTACGATTGATAAAAAACAATTGTTCTGTATATATTTCTTTTTTAAATTTATCGCTCAGTCGTTTTGCCCGCGCATAGCGCGTGCCTACTTGCTCAGCCCGCTCGAATTTGTGGCGAGTGTTTTCGCATTGAAGCAGACACCCGTAGGCCCTAAAAATGTTCGACTCGGGAGTAATTTGGGACGCTGATTTGAATGAATGCATCAATTTTCTACGTACGTGACTCATTCTCTGAGTAAATCGCTTAGAAAATCGCACTTTTGACTTTATTTCGTGATGTTTTTCAGTTTTGAGAGTTGAACGAGATAAAACGCATGGACCGTTAATTTTGATCACTTCGTGCACTTAGGCATTAATTTTTGCTCGACTGATCGACTTATAGCCGACGGTAACTGTAAATAATTGCATCGAAGCGAAATCGCTTAATACATTATTATAACTCGAAGCGAAGTCAATATGTGTTGTATGCAACAGTAGCCATCGTTTGATCTTTAATGGTATGGTTGACGCATTGCCAAAGACGAGTTAGTCAGTAGTTTCCTAACGAACAGTAAGCTTTCTCAGATGATGCATTTAAAGAAAACGAAAGAAAGAGGCAAGAAAATGAGTGCTAAACAGCTGAAAAGATAAACGGAATTAACATTCGTGCCAGGAACGACGCTATACCTATTCGACTAATGTTTGGTAAGTCAGGTAGCACCTTTTTTTTGAGTAACTTTTCTCTAAGTGCACCGATCAAGCTGAAACTTGATAGACTTAAGTGGCGGTCACATTGCAGCCGCAAGCCGCAAACGCATGTGCGGCCAGCTGCATTTTGTGGCCGACCGCAAATGCGGCGCTGCTAGGGTGGTCACAATGCAGCCGCATTTTCGAACAATGTTAGGAAAAAAGCGAGCGCCAATTTAAAATTGATGCGATGCGCCACTAATTGTTTGATAATTTCAAACGTTGCAACAAATTTTAACCGTAATCAAAATTCAAATACAGTCGGCCGCACCGAAGCGAGTCGCATCAGTACCGTAATCTGTAACTCATTAATTCAAGTGTTTTTTAAAGTAAGCAGGTAACGTACATAATTGGCATGGATACTTACAGAATTTATAATGGTTTGCACAAAAAAATATCATATATTCTGTAAGTAACCATGCCAATTATGTACGTTACCTGCTTTTCTTTAAAAAACACTTGAATTGTTGTGCTAAACGATACGGTACTGATGCGACTCGTTNAAAAAATATCATATATTCTGTAAGTAACCATGCCAATTATGTACGTTACCTGCTTTTCTTTAAAAAACACTTGAATTGTTGTGCTAAACGATACGGTACTGATGCGACTCGTTTCCGTGCGGTCGACTGTATATCGTTTATCTGCGTCGACAGTACGACAAGTTTGAGACATTCCACACGAGACTCAGTCGAATAAAAAATTTGCGGCTGAACCGCAAGACGCAAGATTCAAAATGTTTGTTGTTTGCGGCTTGCGGCTGCAATGTGACCACCGCTTTATAGTCGAGCTATTTCCGTTTTTTGTTGAAAAACATTATTAAATTTGGTAAGCGCATTGTCAAGATATGACCAATCAAAGACAACCACACGTTTTAAAGCGAATTGCCTGCGATGCGTGAGGTTATTTTCATGGATGTGGTCGGCCAGAAGAAATTTTCAATAATTTTAGGCTCTAAATCAATGAAAAGCAGTTCACAAAATAAAATTCACTTTTTGATTGATTTAGAGCCTAAAATTATTTTAAATTTCTTCTGGCCGACCTCATCGATGAAAATAACCTCACGCATCGCAGGCGATTCGCTTTAAAACGTGTGGTTGTCTTTGATTGGTCATATCTTGACAATGTGCAGAACCATATTCAATAATTCTTTTTTCACAATAAATGGGGATGGCTGGACTATAAGCCTACCAAATTTCAGCTTGATCGGTGCACTTAGAAAATTGTTTTTCATAAACAAAGTTGCTGCCTGACTTACCAAACAACCTGTACACCACTGTGCTTCAGTTTATCAATGATTTTTTATCGGTTAACCAGTCATGAAGACTGATAAGCGCAAAAAGTTTCGATCATCCCGTTTGTTAGAAATTGATCCAGCTACATATGAATGAGACGATCGATCTTACAATATAGAGAAGAAATAAGAGAGGGTAGGCTGGGATCGATTAGACACTGTGGATATAGACAATCAGAATGCGAAGGGAATAAGAAATCGCCACGGGTCACTGGAGCCTATGAGATCGACCGTACCCCCTGATATGCTTGCATAAATTGACTTTACAGGGTGACCCTTAGGTTCTGACACAACTTATTAATGAAACCTGTCGGTGTTCTCTAGAATCCAATAATCAAAATCTGGATACCGTTCGATAGCCCATCAAATACTCTATTAGATGCATCCCTTCTTTTGTTCATCAGCTGGAAAATAGGAATAGGAGAACCAGTCTACTATAAACAATCCAATTACGGACTGCCATTTTTTCGTATTTCGCTCGTTCTTCGTTTGAAGTTCCTTGAAAAAATCATTTTTAGAATTTGCCCCCGAGTTTCAAATCACTTAAAACTCTGGAGAGAGATAGTATTGAAGTCACTCTTTCCAACGAGCTATATTTCTTTACTTAAAGATTCCTTATTCACAAGATACCAGTGATGAAAAATGAAACATGCCAAATACTTTTTGCGAGTTAAGGGGGTGTCCTTAGAAAAATGACTACAGAATTTGATTCCCGAATTCAAATATTATTCATATAAAACTAGCTCTTTCAAATGATCTGTAAATCACTACTTAAAATTCAATATTCTTTAAATGTCGGGCAAAAAGCGCCATAAATTATCGCGCGTAAAAAACTTGACTTTCGACGAAAAACTACTATCGACTCGCATTCAGCAAATAGAGCAATTCAAGTAACGACTTATAGCTCATGTGAAAGAGGTTGTCTTTAAGTAGCAAACTATAAGAGGTTAAGATTATCTGTCAAGTTATAAAATTTCTTTATTTAGTTTTTCATATAAAATTAATGTTAAAAAATGTGTGGATTTTTATCTTTAAATCATCACTTTTAAATTAAGTTATTGCTGATAGAAGCTACCAATTTGAATGATCTTTTGCACAATTGTACAAGACCATATGAATATTACATGTTCCACATTTTAAGTGGTTTAGTGCTTTAGTTTCAACGTTTTAGTTAAAACTACACTTTGTGTCAGGACTTGTGGGTCATTTTGTATTACCAACAGTTGCATTACTTTCTTCATGTGAATATATCATTAGATAGCAGATAACACATGTTTTAAGAATAAATTAACGAAATATAAGAAAAATTTCGAAGGGTGCGCATCTTTAGACTTTTGTGACCCGTACTTGCTTGAGTTTGATACTTTTCACGGTGTCTTTGAATAGTGCAGCGTTCAAAATTTTTTCCTTGAGTGACTGTAGCTAGGAAATGTGAGGAAATTTTTGCCGAAAAATTCGAAAAGTTTAAAGTTAAATAATTTTCCATTTTCTTTCTTGCCAATCTTTTTAATTCCTGTATCTATTTCCAAAAAATGTGCCCATTTTCTGATCCCTCTCACCATTTCTAGTCATATAGTAAATAGAAACATTAATTATGGTTACTCTAAGTTCTTATGTGATCAAATTTGAATTTCCCGCCATATCTTGACATTAAAATATTTTTTCAATTCTGAAGTCATTTTCGGAATATTTCGAAATTCCAGGACAGTCCAATCAACACATACAATGTAATGTAGACCCAACTGCCTGGCCTAAGCTCTGGCTCGACGTTGTACTTCTCATCGACACTTCCACTGTGCAGACAAGGCAAAACTTCGATTCCGTGAGTCTGTGTCCGCGATTCATTGATATTCAGTTGGTGTGATGTTGCAGATGATATCGCAAATCCAAGAAATTTGGCAGCCCGGCCAAGGAGGTCCGACTGTTGGTCAAGGGCCGAAGCAGACTCGAGTGGCCGTGGTCACCTTCGATACCCAAGCAAACGTCGTTGCCAACCTAAATCAGTTCAATTCAAACGCCGACTTGATTAGTAATCTTCAAGCAATACGTCAAACTTCGGCTCAGATAGTCGACGGTTCAAAGTAGGCAAAAAACTCGAATGCATATACTGATGCACCAACTTTTTAGCGCTCTGCAAACCGCTGGGAACCTCCTTGTCGCAGGCGCTGTTGGAAATCGACCAAATGCTCCAAATGTCATCATTTTTTACACTGCCGATTGGTACGCTGATGCGGCCTTACAAGGTGCGGCAAAAGTTCGTTGACATAAGTTCGATGACAGATAATTCTGGTAGTACACAACCAAGTTTGATGCAGTTTTTTGCATCGGTTAGAGTTCTCTTTAACTTATATTCCCTTTCTTTAACCTTTGAAACTGGTTCATTTTTCGTCATTTAATGCCAACTTTAAAAAATGTGCGATTTTTAAAGATACCGTCAAAGCGGCAGCAAAAGTCACAGTACAAGTTTGACGCCTTATAACTACTTGAAAGCGCAGCTAATTTGAATGCGACTTTTTGCATCGTCCAAAGCTTTCTTTAACTTAGATTTCCTTCTTTTAATCATTGAAATTATTCATTGTTCTATGTCAACTATAAATATATTTTTAAAACGAAAAAAAAACAGTAACGATGCTATTTCTTTTCTGAATAACCTGGCTCAAACTAATTAAACTGAGCTGAAACTTGACATAAATAATATACATATGTTGAGCTTTTGATTGAAAAAAGAATTATTAAATTCGGTCATAGCATTATTAAGATATGGCTAAACAAAGATGAGGTCTCATTATCTGGCTCGGTACCATACACTCGTGTGTCCTTTAAAATGAGTGGTTATGTTTGTTTGGCCATATCTTGACAATGCCATGACCGAATTCAATAATTTTTTCAATCAAATGCTCAACATCTGTAGATTATTTAAGTCAAGTTTCAGCCCAGTTTAATTAGTTTGAGCCAAGTTATTCAAAAAAGAAATTGAATCTTTACTTTTTGGCCACCATGTATGCGAAAAATTTCACCTTTTTTTAAAAATTGGCATAAAATGACGAAAAATGAACCGATTTCAAAGATTAGAAAAAATGAATATAAGTTAAAGAGAACTTTAGAAGATGCGAAAAGCCGCATTGAATTTGGTTGTGTATTACTAAAGTTATTGCCATCAAACTTTGCTAGCAAACTTTTATCGCACCTTTCGCTACCGCAAAATTTTCGCGACTTCATTTATAAAACCGAATGGCCCTCTCCTGCTCCCCGGATCTCAATCCAATTTATTATTCCATGTTGGGCTACTTGGAGGCAAGGGTCTGCAAGGTTCACCATGTAAATGTGGAGTCTTTGGAGGCGGCCTTAAGCGGGAATGGGAGCTTATTCCCGCAGAGTATCTCCGAGCCGCGGCAGACAGTTTCATAAAGCCTTTGAAGTTGTGCATCTCGTTAAAGGGCAAATCTGTTGAATGATTTGTTTGTAATACATAAAACTGGTGCCAAAAATGTTATTTATGTAGTAGAAAAGGTTTCAGAAAGCATTTTGAGTGCAGCACCCTCAAAAACTCTTGTCAATGAACTTTTGCCGCACCTTGTAAATCAAAACTAATAAGCATTTGCAGGGCGGGAAATGATCCCTGTCATGTCGCCGAATTTATTAAGGAGAATGGAGTGGTTATGGTCATTTTGGTCCAAAGCCGAAACGGGGTAACGCCGGCAGTTCCGCAGTGTGTCTACACGCCGGGTGAGGTTTACAATGCGACCAACCCCAACCTGGACGTGATCACGCTAACATCGCTTTCTTATGGTAGCTGAGTCGTACCAGTGACGTTGAGTTGATCTCGTTAGCTCGTTTCAGCCAACTGCTTTTGTGTCGGCCAGGGCATTCCCGGAAAGCTTGGCGGACCGCTGAACGCAAAGGCCAGCCGAGATCATCAAGTATGGCTACAGTTTTGGCTTCCGCAAATCGATGGTATTTACTACCTTCGCGATAAGTGGGGAGAATGTGTCTGGGAGCAAACGACAGCAGCAAGCAATCATGATGATGCGGTCTCTGCGTGCCACACTAATGGCTATTCCCTTCCAAGCATATTCAGCTACGCAAAGCACAATTTTCTCATCAGTACTTTTGCCTTTGTTTTGTAGTCTGTGAGTTGCAAATCTGTGATTGCAGGCGTAGCTCAAAAGAATTCCTTGACATCACAATGGATCGGGCTGCAATATGATCCCTCAAATAGGACGTGGTCCTGGGACAATCAAAGAGGCAATGTTGCGGGAACGACTCAGGTAACAGTGAAAAAGATGTTGGTGAAGTTAGTAAATTGGTTTAGATGAACCCGGGCGATTTCGCATACTGGAATCCGAGTCAGCCGGATGTGTCAAACCTTCAGTATTGTGTACGAGAGGTACCTGGAATATCAGGAGCGAGCGGCTACAGATGGAGCACGGTTCCTTGCACCGGCTTTCCATTGCAATTTCGCTCGCAATATTTGTGCCAGCAACCCGCTTGTACGTAACGCTCTTTGCGCTATATGGATTGTTAAAAATATGAATAATAAATATTTTAGGTGATGCCCTCAACTTCTGCAGCAACTATTAATCGTACAGCATCTATACTTTTGATCCAGAGACGATTGCACGTGTACTTTTACGATATTTGAATGCGCGACCAGAATGCATCACTTGCCCGTGAATCTTTCTGCACTTTGTTTAAAAAATGAGCAAACCCTAAATTGTGAACATGTTCCATTTGTTATAAAAATTCACGTTATGCAATCAGCTTATTTGGGTGTGAACTGCAGGTTCATCATATGATTATGGTGTGCCCATACTTAGAATTCATCTGTTTACTGCTTAAATGAGCCATATGTGGTTTCTCTCTCATAAGATATCTGAAGCGGAGACAAAATTTAAGAAAAAGTAGTTGTTAATATTTTTGATCGAAATACAAATTTTCGAAAGCGCAAACTTCGTTAAGTAAATTTTGAAATCCGAACTCAGACAGATAATATCAATACGCAAATAACCACCTCACTACACTACACCCTCATGTAATTTACTCATTTTCCGTTCGGGATTCACTCACTATTTTGCGACCATTGGGCAACGATGTAAGGGTATTCTTAGTTCATGACACTGGTTCTATAGCGATATTTAATTGACTACAAAAACTGCATATCACTTATAACTTATTCCTTTCGAATTTCGTTACGCAGAAAAGAAAGAACTATGCAAGTAATAACTACATGATTGCGTAACGTAAGAAACTAAAGACTAACAGTGCAAACGATGAGCACCTAATATGCGAATAGGCATTCGATAGTGAAGGGTGCGATTTATAAAGATGACTTGGTGTCCTGTGCTGTTCGTGTTCGTCTTCGATGTGCGCCATACAAGCCTGAGAAATTAACAGCTGACAGTGTTCATACAAGAAGCAGTGCAGGCCTATCTGCGAACTATTGTTAACTATATCGATCATTTCACATCAGTAAGAACCGCAAAAGTTCTCTTCGCTATTTCGTCAAATGCGGAGCCTTGAATAAACAACTATAAGTATGATAAACTGCATCTGTTGCTGTTATCAAGTTTATAACTTAGCACAGTTAGAGTAAAACTGATGTATTTACGTCGAGCGAATTGCGACTTGAGAACACCCTGTCTTATCGCTCATGTTCTCCTGAATCTTAAAGGGCCATCGAGACAGGGTAGTATCAATTTGTCATCACGTTAACCATGACAAGCACAATGATCCTCGCAACCGCCCTATCCCTTTTCCTGCTACCGAATCTTATACTGAGCCAGACACCTAATCAGCACTTACAATGTAATGTGGGCCCCCCTGCCTGGCCTAAGCTTTGGCTCGACGTTGTACTGCTCATCGAAAACTCTGGTTCGCAGACAAAGAGCAACTTCGATGCCGTAAGTCTGTGTCCACGACGCATTGATATTCGAGCGGCGCGGCGTTGTAGATGATGTTGCGAATCCAAGAAATTTGGCAGCCCGGCCAAGGAGGTCCGACTGTTGGTCAAGGGCAGATGCAAACTCGAGTTGCCGTGGTCACCTTCGATACTGGTACAAAGGTTGTGGCCAACCTTAATCAGTTCAATTCAAACGCCGACTTGATTAGTGCTCTTAAAGCAGTACGCCAAACTTCAGCTCACACTGTTGACGGTTCAAAGTAGATAAAATCACGAATGCTTAAGCCAATGTACAATATTTTTAGTGCTCTACAAGCCACCGGTGCTCTTCTCGCCGCAGGCGCTGCTGGAAATCGACCAAATGCTCCTAATGTAATCATCATCTACACTGCCAATTGGTAAGATCTTGCAGCCACTATAATAACAAATAAGCGTTTGCAGGGCGGGAACCGATCCCTGTCAAATCTCCGAGTCTATTCTGCAGAACGGAGTAGTTGTGGTCGTCTTGTTTCAAAATCCAGACGCGGTAACGCTGATAGTTCCGCAGTGTGTCTACACACCGGGTGAGATTTACAATGGAACAAACTCCAACCTCGACATGATCACGCTGACATCGCTTTCTTATGGTAGTTAAACAATGCAACTGATTAAGAGAGTTGATCTTGCTTGCACGTTTCAGCCAACTGCTTCTGTGTCGGCCAGGGCAATCCCGGCTATTCTCATAGAGTGCTAAACGAGAAGGGCAGCCGAGACAATCAAATATGGTACCAGTTCTGGCTTCCTCAATCTGACAAAAGGTACTACCTTGGCGATAAGTGGGGAGAATGTGTCAAGGTGCCGACGACAGCTTCGAGTACTCATGATGTGGCGGCCTCTGAGTGCCACAGTAATGGCTACACCCTTCCTAACGAATTCAGCTATGCGAAGCATCAATTTCTTATTAGTACTTTTGCCTTTCTTTTCTCGTCTGTGAGTTGCTACAATGCTGTGTTTTTAAGAAATGGCTCAACAAGGTGGGTTGACGTCACAATGGATCGGGCTGCAATATGATGCCACCTATCGTCAGTGGTACTGGGACAATCAACTAGGCAATGTTGCGGGACGAGTTCCGGTAACGGTCAAAAAGGTGTTAATAGAGTAGAAAGTATATTAGTTCAGATGAACCCGGGTGATTTCACGTACTGGAACCCGAGTCAGCCGGACATATCTAACAGTCAGTATTGTGTGCGCGAGACGCCCGCAACGGGAGGAGCGAGCGGCTACAGATGGAGCACGGTTCTTTGCAACAGCTTCCAATTGCAGTATCACTCGCAATACTTGTGCCAGCAACCTGCTTGTACGTTAAACTCTTTGCGCTATATGGATCTTAAAAAATACGATTAAAAGACATTTCAGGTGATGCCTTTAACTTCTGCAGCAATTCTTAATCGTCCATCACCTTTACAATCGATCCCGAGACGATTGCTCGTGTTCTTTTACAATACTTAAACACGCAGCCAGAAATGCATTGTTTGGCCATGAATTATTCTGCGCTCTTTTTTTTTGCTTTGCTCACGAAACGAACTAATTTATTGAATTTGTGAAATAATTTGCGAACATTTTTCATTTGCTTTAAGACTACACGTTATGAAATCGGCTTGTTTGGGTGTAAATTGCGGGTTCATCATGTGATTAAGGCGTGTGCACACTTGTGGCTCATTTAAGCAGTAAATCGATTATTTTTATGGGGCTTGTCTTCCATAAAATATCTGAAGCGGAGGCAAAATTTAAGATCATATAGTAGTTTATATTTTCGAACGAAATACGAATTTTTGAAAGCGCAAAAATTCACTAAGCAAATAAAAAAATTCGAGCTCAGATGGTAGATATCAGTACGCAAACAACTACCTCACTACACGACACCCTCATGTCATTTAATCATTTTCCGTCCGGACTTCACTCATTATTATACGATCATTGGGCAACGACGAAAGGGTATTCTTAGTTCATGACACTGGTTCTATAGCGAAATTTTGTTGGCTATAAAAATTGCTCATCGCTTATAATTTACTCCTTTCGAATATCGTTACGCAAGAAAGAAAGAACAATGCAAGTATTAACGACATGAATGTACTACGTGAGAAACTAAAGACTAACAGTGCAAGCGATGAGCATTTGATATGCGTATAGGCATTTGATAGTGAAGGGCGCGATTAATAAAAATGACTTGATGCGCTGTGCTGTTCGTGTCCATCTTTGACGAGCGCCCAACGAGCCTGAGAAGTAACAGCTGACAGTGTTCATACACGAGACAATTCAAGCTTAACTGCTAGCTACCGTTGATTATATCGATCATATGACATTAGTAAGAAACGCAATGGTTCTCTTCGTTCTTTAGTCAAATGCGAAGCCTTGAATAAACAACTGCTACTATGATAAATTCCATATGTTTCTGCTATCAAGTTTTTAACTTTAGACAGTTAGAGTAAATCTGATGTATTTACGTAGAACGTCGTGCGACATAAGAACAGCCCATCTTATCGCTCATTTTCTCCCGAATTTTAAAGGTTTATCGAGGCAGGGAAGCAGAAATTCGTCAGCGGTTTCGACACGACGACCACGATGATCTTCGCAATCGCCCTCTCCCTCTTCCTGCTACCTAATCTTGTACTGAGCCAAACGACCAATCAACACATACTTTGTAATGTAGGCCAAACTGCCTGGTCTAAGCTCTGGCTCGACGTTGTACTGCTCATCGACAACTCTGCTTTGCAGTTGAAAAGCAACTTTGATATTGTAAGTCTGTATCCACAACACATTGACATTTGATAAATGTGGCGTTTCAGATGATATCGCAAATCCAAGAAATTTGGCAGCCCGGCATAGGAGGTCCGACTGTTGGTCAAGGGCCGAAGCAGACTCGAGTTGCTGTGGTCACCTTCGATACTGGTACAAAGGTCGTCGCCAACCTTAATCAGTTCAATTCAAACGCCGACTTGATTAGTAACCTTCAAGCAATACGTCAAACTTCGGCTCTCACAGTCGACGGTTTACAGTAGACAAAAAATCTTATTCGTGTGCTAATCGACTATATTTTTAGCGCTTTGCTAACTGCTGGCAATCTCCTCGTCCAAGGCGCTGCTGGAAATCGACCTAATGCCCCAAATGTCATCATCATCTACACTGCCAATTGGTAAGTTCCTTGCTGCCATTATAATAACAAATAAGCGTCTACAGGGCTGGACGTGATCCCTGTGCTACCGCTTATTCTGTTCACCAGGATAGTATAGTTTTGGTCATCTTGTTCCAAAATCCAGACGCGGTAACACTGGTAGTCCCGCAGTGCGTCTACTCGCCGGGTGAGGTTTACAATAGGACCGATCCCTACCTGGACGTGAACATGTTAACATCGCTTTCTTATGGTAGTTAAGAGAGACTGTTTCTAAGCATCGAGCTTCCCTTGGCACAGTTTGCAAAAAGGTCTCAGATTTTGATGAAATTTGTTATCCTGGGGTTTTTCAAGTCGGGATTTCCGAAAAACGCATCAGAATTTTTCGAAAATGTTTTCGTGTCGAGATATGGCGGGAAATTTAAACGTGATCATGAGACTACAGTAACAAAATTAAAATCCTTGATTCTGTATACCATTCGATAGGTAATGAAGAGAGCAATCTGAAACTGATCAGAATTTTGAAATTGGTGCAAAACTAAGAAAGTTATACAAGAAAAAAGAGGTCACATTTTTTTACTCTTCAGTTTTTCGCATTTTTCGGCAAAAACTTGGTCGGCTTTCATAATCGGAAGTTACCCTAGGATTGTTCTCCTAACTCAGGGCTATC
>NIUQ01003263.1:0-18362 GCA_002796945.1 Plectus sambesii
ACATTATCAGCTATTGTACAACATGCACATCCAACGGCCTTTACGGTACCACGACTGTCTTCGTCGTTCCGTACACGAGTACATCATATTTACCATTACCATAGTTTCCCGTACAAATTTAGCCCCTTGCGTTAATCAGGCGTCGAGAGTGAAGAACGTCTCGCAGAGAAGTAAATATTTGTACTGAAGCCAGTCTCTCAAACTTACCTAATTACTTGATAGTGACGAATTTTAGCGGTAATTTAAACAACTAGGTACCTAGTTTTTACTTAAGTACTTACCTAGTTGTTTGTGTAAACTAGGTACCTACCTAGTTAGAAAACTAGGTAAATTTACTTACTTTTGCATGAGTACTCAAGTAAACTAGGTAAATTTACCTAGTTGCCCAACACTGCTAAAGTCAACCCGATATTCGCCAAAACATAGTCATTTAATTACCACCCTTTCACTCTCATACTGAGGGACAATAAAAGGAAATAAGATGATGTAACGTAGATAATTTATGGATTTCTGAACTCGAAAAGTAGTCTAATTCTGCATGCTTTTCGCATTAATTCAAATCATCACCCAAAAATAACTCGAATTTCAATGATATAAGGCATATATTTCAAAAGATGTTTGCTTTATTTTTATGTCGAACTACATTGTATAGCCAAGTATAGAGTTTTCATGAATGACGCACAATATGAAACCATTTGATGATTTCAGTGTCTGAACGTAGAATCTAGATTTAAAAGGGAAACTGTATTTGGACCGCTATATTAGATTCATAACTTTTTCATATAATTGCAAGATATATTGCATTGCAGTGCGCTATGCAACATCTTTCACTCTTTCTCAAAGCCTAACTTCAATTTGATAAAGTTGTCAACCATACTTACTGAACTAACTGCGATCATTTAAACAAAATTTATGACAAATTAAAAACAAAATCTGTAGCACAAACGAAATAACGTGCACTTTGTACCCCAGGGGCCTATTTCATTAAACTGTTGTACTTGCAGAGTTGCAGAATTGCGGAATTGCAAGTGCGATGATTGGTCATTTTCTAGTTTTTTCCAAGTTATTTTTGGTTTTTTGACCAATCGCCGTTTATGCGATTCCGCAATTCCGCAACTCTGCAATTGCAACAGTTTTATAAAATAGGCCCCAGTATGCTGAAAAAATTTCCGGCCCCTGGAAATCACTCACTACTCCTATATCAGTCGATATTTATATCACATATATCAAACGAAAACAGGCTGGCAGGTAAGGTCATTAACATCTCTACTTTGAATCATATCCATCGCTATCAGTTCATGGATTATTACTACTACTCGTAGTCCAACAAATTGAGGTGATAAAATAGGTGTCCCCTCCAATAAAATCAAATCAGATCTGCACTAACTAATGGAAATAAAGAACAATTTCTAGATAAAATCTTATTTCGCGCCCACCGCTTTCAGCATATTTCTATCCATTAAGAACTCTCAATCAAAAACCACAAATATCTACAATAGCTTTACTTTGCGCAAGTTTAAAAAGATAAAATCATAATAATATTTGTGTACTTGCAGCTGTTTAAAACAAAACTTTTTAATAAGTGCCACATACTTGTGCAATCGCTAGTCGCTGATGTTACTGTAACTGCTACTGTTGCAACTGGTGAGGGCGATGGCGATGGAACTGAGACGGTGCACATTGATGTAGCCCAGACGTAGCACTGACTGCCTCCCATGAACGGCAAATCCAGTCCATAGCCATTTGATGTCAGTGTTGTATCTGATTGCACCCCGAGAGCATGGTCTAAATAGATGAGCTATAGTGCACCATTTATTCGAGTACTTTCTTATACCTAGGTCCAGCAAGTTATAGTACCGCTGTATGAGTACTGTGGCTCCGCATGTTCCACTCGTTGATGTGGCTGGCACGCACCACAAAGTCTGAGTCGTATCTTCTGTGTAACCCCATGTCAGTGGATCAGTGCCGATAGTTGTGATGTAGTTTTTGACTTTCCAGAATGTATCGTATTTGTAGAAAACGTGAAGTTGGACAAGAGTGCAGGAGCAGCCAACGTTATTTGTCAAAACACATCCATGAACAGTGTCATAGGTGTAACCTGATGGCACTGCTGAGGAGATCTTCGCCGTATCGTATTTGTCATGCAGACCAGGCGCCAAAGCATCGGTTGTGGGAAGATCGTAGCGATAGAAGGCCGATAGGTAAGCTAAATATAAACTCAGTTACCGCATTTCTTCCAATAGACGCCCACCTTAAGCTTCAGTTGAAAAAATAGACGCCCACCCTCCAAAAAAAGCCTCCCCCTCCAGTAATCGTCCCTCTCTAGGATAATTAAATTAATATACGGCTTTACAGTGAAGGTCAATACTGTACTCCCATTAAAATTCGACTACTGATATCGCACAATTTTTATTTTTACAAATAACTTTCTGTGCTGAATTAGCAATTGGGTGAAAGAGATGCTCTCTCTCCAGGGAACGCCAAGTTCAAACAGCAGTTAAAATACTAAAAGGCCACCCTCCATTAGACGCCCACCCTACAATAGACGCCCCCTCAAGCCTTGATTTTAAAAATAGACGCTCTGGGGCCTATTTCATAAAACTATTGCAATTGCAACTGCAATTCCGCAACTGCAACAGTAGCAAAAGGAATTCTGCAATTTTCCTGTTTCATAAAGCTTTTCGCAACTCTGCCACTGCGATTTCGCAATCCAGCAATTCCGCAACAATCTTAAAAGCGCATTTAAATATGAAGCGTGGTTCTCAAGCCGGACATCATGATACCGTAATTTTATTTGGATGGCGGTATTCTTTTGAATTCAAGATTCGGACTAACCAATGTCACGATATGACATTAAATCGTTACAATTAAGAAAAAATTCACAAAATTCACATAATTTCATTCATCGTTATGCTCTCTTTCTATGCTAGCCTTAATACTCTGCTTTATTCTTCATTAATTTTACATTAATTTTGTCTTTTCGAGAGAATTGCAGAATTGCAACTTTTTTTCGCACCAAGATTTCTGATGCGAGAATTTTTTCGCAACTGTTGCCGAATTGCGGAATAGTGCCACTTTTTTGAAATTGCGGTCCCGCGATTTTACAATCCTGCGACTGCAACTGTTGCAAACGCAACTCGGCAATTCTGCAATGCAACAGTTTTATGAAACAGAAAGTTGCAGAATTGCGTGATGACGACGCAAATTGCGGCGCAATTCTTCAATTCTGCAATTGCAAAAGTTTTATGAAATAGGCCCCTGGGCGTATATTGGAAGAAATAGGGTATACAGTAATGATCATTCGTCTTACTTGTGCAATCGCTAGTCGCTGATGTTACTGCTACTGTTACTGTTGCAACTGGTGAGGGCGATGGCGATGGAACTGAGACAGTGCACATTGATGTATCCCAGACATAGCATTGACTGCCTCCCATGAAGGGCAAATCCAATCCATAGCCATTCGATGTCAGTGTTGTATCCGATTGCACTCCAAGAGCATGGTCTAAATAGATGAGTTATGTGACAGTTGATTGTGCGCGTTATCCTACCTATGTCAAGCATATTGTAATACCGCTGTATGAGTACTGTGGCTCCGCATGTTCCACTCGTTGATGTGGCTGGCACACACCACAAAGTCTGAGTCGTATCTTCTGTGTAACCCCATGTCAGTGGATCAGTGCCAATTGTCGTGATGTAGTTTTTCACGTTCCAGAATGTGTCATATTTGTAGAAAACGTGAAGTTGGATGAGAGTGCAGGAGCAGCCGACGTTGTTTGTCAACACACATCCGTGAACAGTGTCATAGGTGTAACCTGATGGCACCGCTGAGGAGATTTTTGCTGTATCGTATTTGTCATGTAGACCGCGAGCTCCTGTTGTCGGAAGATCGTAGCGATAGAAAGCCGAGAGGTAAGCTGAAAAGAATATTCAGTGATGCTATAGTTTTGTGTAAGATTCAGAACTTTTAATGTTTTCTCAATTTATTTGATACTTGTTTAGGTTCCCTTAGACCGGGTGGCGCTAAAAAACGAGATTTAGCGATATTATTTGTTAGAAAGGAGAATCAAGCCTTGACGTCTTCTGGCTGATTGTAGCCCAAGGTCTGACGTAGCGATTTCTACCGTCATCGTAAAATTTTTACTGAGGAGTACTTTATGAAGTCTTACTGTAGCCCAAAAACAGCTCTGCTAAACTTTACTGCATATTTGAGCTGTTAACTTTGCAACTCTTTGACTGATAAAGCTCACCTTAGCAGATCTCTCAAGCTAATAATTAAGAACAATACTGCTACGCCGTTTGTAAATCGGGCTTCTTGAATAAAAGTTATGGTTAATTTTCGTTAGTGCTGAGTACACCTCATTAGCACTT
The DNA here is from genome assembly GCA_002796945.1 of Plectus sambesii. Taxonomy (NCBI): domain Eukaryota; kingdom Metazoa; phylum Nematoda; class Chromadorea; order Plectida; family Plectidae; genus Plectus; species Plectus sambesii. The sequence continues at coordinate 4,369 of NIUQ01003263.1, forward strand.
GTCTGAAGAATGCTTTGGTCTCTTAATTTCGACCAACCGAAAAATTAGCAACAGGCAGTTTCACAAAAGCAATTTAATCTTCAACGTACTGTCAGCATTATAAAATAAAATAATTTGCCCTTTCATGTACATATAACAAAAACACCCTCGAAAACACCTACCAAAAGGGTTTCAGAACCACACATTAAAACTTTCGTTTTAAGAAACATACTAGTGCAATCGCTTGTCGCTGATGTAACTGTAACTGTAACTGTTGCAACTGGTGAGGGCGATGGCGATGGAACTGAGACAGTGCACATTGATGTATCCCAGACATAGCATTGACTGCCTCCCATGAAGGGCAAATCCAGTCCATAGCCATTCGATGTCAGTGTTGCATCTGATTGCACTCCAAGAGCGTGGTCTAAATAGATGAGCTAGAGTGCACCTTTCATTGGAGTACTTTCTTATACCTAGGTCCAGCAAGTTATAGTACCGCTGTATGAGTACTGTGGCTCCGCATGTTCCACTCGTTGATGTGGCTGGCACGCACCACAAAGTCTGAGTCGTATCTTCTGTATAACCCCATGTCAGTGGATCAGTGCCGATAGTTGTGATGTAGTTTTTGACTTTCCAGAATGTATCGTATTTGTAGAAAACGTGAAGTTGGACAAGATTGCAGGAGCAGCCGACGTTATTTGTCAAAACACATCCATGAACTGTGTCATAGATGTAACCTGATGGCACTGCTGAGGAGATCTTTGCTGTATCATATTTATCATGCAGGCCAGGCGCAGAAGCATCGGTTGTGGGAAGATCGTAGCGATAAAAAGCCGAGAGGTAGGCTACAATAAGCTCATTAGCAGAAGTAGAATGGTGAAAATATTATTCATACTTGTGCAATCGCTATTTGATGATGTTACTGTAACTGTTGCAACCGGTGAGGGGGATGGCGATTGAGAAGTGACGGTACACATTGATGTATCCCAGACATAGCACTGACTGCCTCCCATGAAGGGCAAATCCAATCCATAGCCATTTGATGTGAGTGTTGCATCTGATTGCACTCCAAGAGCATGGTCTAAATAGATGAGCTAGAGTGCACCTTTCATTTGAGTACTTTATTTTACCTAGGTCCAGCAAGTTATAGTACCGCTGTATGAGTACTGTGGCTCCGCATGTTCCACTCGTTGATGTGGCTGGCACGCACCACAAAGTCTGAGTCGTATCTTCTGTGTAACCCCATGTCAGTGGATCGGTGCCAATTGTCGTGATGTAGTTTTTGACTTTCCAGAATGTATCGTATTTGTAGAAAACGTGAAGTTGGACAAGAGTGCAGGAGCAGCCGATGTTGTTTGTCAAAACACATCCATGAACAGTGTCATAGGTGTAACCTGATGGCACTGCTGAGGAGATCTTCGCTGTATCATATTTATCATGCAGACCAGGCGCTGAAGCATCGGTTGTGGGAAGATCGTAGCGATAGAAGGCGGAGAGATAGGCTGTAATAGTCCAGTTAAATAGAATAGATGGAAAAATAATTCGCTTACTTGTGCAGTCGCTAGTGGTGGAAGTTGACGACGTTACAGAGCACATAGATGTGTCCCAGACGTAGCACTGACTTCCCCCCATGAAGGGCAAATCCAACCCATAGCCGTTCAGTGTTAGTGTTGAATCCAACTGCACTCCCAGAGCGTGGTCTAAATAGGTAATTTGTAATGCAACAGTCGCTTATATGTTCACTTTTACCTATATCAATGCCGTTATAATACCGCTGTATGAGTACTGTGGCTCCACATGTTCCACTTGTTGATGTAGCTGGCACGCACCACAAACTCTGAGCCGTATCTTCTGTGTATCCCCACGTTAGCGGATCAGTGCCGATAGTTGTGATGTAATTTTTCACGTTCCAGAATGTGTCGTATTTGTAGAAGACGTGTAGTTGAGTGAGAGTGCAGGAGCAGCCGACGTTGTTTGTCAGCACACATCCATGAACAGTGTCATAGGTGTACCCTGATGGTACCGCTGAGGAGCTAAGCGCCGTATCGTACTTGTCGTGGAGACCTCGAGCTCCCGTTGTCGGAAGATCGTAGCGATAGAAGGGAGATAAGTTTGCTGTAATCGGGTTACTGTTTTAATGGTTTTATTAAATTAATTCGAAATGGTATTGCTCTGATCTGTAAAGATTCTTTATCAGTATGAATTTGACTTAATATTTGTTGAATGGAAGAATATTTTAAACGTTTGTGTATCTTAATTTTTCAAGAGTAAAAATCTCTTGTCATTTTTGGAATATTTTAAAGCAGTTTGTTCACGGGGCTCAGCTTGTTTAATGTTGTAGTTTCAAATGGATACAAGTAAATGTAAGCTTCGCTTGATTTTCGCTGTTAATTAAGGTGATGATCACTTTTTGCTTAGCTGAAGCGCTTTTTTGCTAAGATTGGAATCTTTTTTCTTACAACTGTCTGAACTAATGTTGGCTGATGGTTCTGTTTATTTAAAAATTTAGGTAAAAACATATATTACTTCAAACTTTTTCAAAGCTCAAGCGTTTGAACTGTTAAAGTTGCTTTGAATTGCAATGGCGACTGAAGTTTCGTGGCCTGAGGAATTTATTCGCAAATGTATGATGCATTTTTTTAATTTGGATAGACATGGTGATTTTTTATTTCTTTCTATAAAGGCAACCGCTACGTGATCATGTTGATTGCTTGAGAACATAGATGTGCATTAATGCTTATATAATGTAAAATTTTTTCGCCTTGACCTCTTATAAACTGGAAAAAGTTTCGAGTTACATTCGCAATCTAATGTATTAAATCATTTTCATGCAGCTTTGCCGGATTGTGTTTACTGTTAACATTTTTCATAGTTGCCTAGATAGTTCTTGAACTTTTTTCTATAGAAAAAGTAGTACTGAATACCGTATTTCTTCCAATAATCGCCCTTGGCGATTATTTTTTCAACCCCGGCTTGAGGGGGGCGATTATTGGAGGGTGGGCGATTATTAATTCGATCGATGTTTGAATGAAGGCGCTCGTTGGAGTGAGGGTATTTATCGTTTACAATCGTTAGTTAATTATAAATTCTCAGTCATAAATAAAAAGAAAACGCAGTATTAGTTGTGAAAAGTGAATGAGAGTTCAGTTTTGGCCTTCTCTGCACAGACGTTGACTGTTTTCATGACTCTGAAGGGGCAATCGTTGGGGGGTGGGCGATTATTGGAGGGTGGGCGATTATTAGAAGAAATACGGTAGCAATTGTTCACTTACACGTGCAGCTGTTTGTCGTTGTAACTGTCGCTGTGGCAGTGGCCGATGCTCCCGTCACTGCTGTTGTTGTCCCACCTGCTGTTGTTGTTACCCCACCTGTTGTTGTTGTTGCTCCACCTGTTGTTGTTGTTGTCCCACCTGTTGTTGTTGTTGCTCCACCTGTTGTTGTTGTTGCTCCACCTGTTGTAGTGGTCGCTGCGGCAGTTGTGGTGATTACGGTAGACCAACCATAGCAAATTGGTAACCCGAAATTATCTGCGAGATAACCAGTTGGTGCCACCGAACTCGTAGAAGTGATGTGATCTGCAAAGAGTGGTAAATATAAAAGTTATTTGCACTTGTAAAATACCTTTATATGTTTTATACTCCTAATATTGATTAAAATATGATACTTTTATGCTATCCAAATCACCGCCGCTTATAAAAATACTTTTGATATCAGCTTACTAAAATTTTGATCGCTTTTTCGCGTCAAAAGGTTCTACTTTAAGTCATTCAATTAGATTGAAACAGAAAGAAGTTGATGATTCGATGAGCGCCGTTTTGCAACTCAAGCCATGCAAATCAAATGGATAATTCTGCAATTTTATCATACCAAAACGGACGGCCATATCAAAGTAGCGGTAGATTGGGACGGTGGCGCCACATGTGCCTTGTTGCAGAGCGCAGTAGATGGTGTTGCTACCGGCAGGGCGAGTAGTCTTCACATAGGATTGAAATAACAGGAAATTTTCGTCTCCTGCACTGTACGCATCCACGTAGTCAACTAAACGACACGCAGAATAGTAACTGTCATCCGTTTTCAAACTACGCTCGATTATTGCACGCAAATAAAATGTATCCGCAGTGCAGTACCAAAAAAACGAGGTAAGCTTCAATCACATTTTGGTCGCATTTGGTAAAATTTTCTCTGCATGTTTGTCACTGGCGTAATAGGAAATGTGGTAAGGTTGAAATAAAAAATAATTGTACTTTAATGAGTGTGATTACAAGATTCGGAATCTCGCAAACGATTGTGTCTTCTCCTATTCTTCAGTCGCTCTCGTGCGTGATTTCGGTCACTCCTGTGTGCGATCGCAACCGCAACCGTGTTATCCCTAAGGCAACAGACATCGGATAGATCGTATACGGAATTAGTTGTAGGCGGCTCGTGCCAATTACACTATCCTTTCGGAACTAGCAGACCCGTGGAAATTTTCCACGGGTTGTTCCATAAAATTCGAAAGCGCAACAATTCACACTCGCTCGCAGTAATTTCACGTCTGTTTTCTACGCTAATTATGTGCGTCGATTCCATTTTTAATTGACCGATCTGCGGCTCTGTCTGGCCCTCTCGTGCGCTGCAAAGTCGAACTTCCTTGCTCACCACCCTTAACCGTTGAACGGTACGAAATTAGATAGTTTCGGACGTTCACCGGGAGAGGGCGCCAGGATCGATTCGGACCGGGTAGATTCCGACGCTGGCCTCGAAGGGACTTCTGACCCATTACTAACAACGGGCAGATTCCAAAGCTTGCCATGATGGTACCCTGGCTCTTACTAAGCATGGGCAGATTCCCACTCTTGCCTCAAAGGACCTCTGACCCGTACTAAGACGCGCAGTTCCCGACGCTTGCCACGATGGGGCCGCAACCCATACGAAGAAAGGGCAGTTTCCGACGCTCGCCACGAGGGGGCGCTCGTCCGAGTTCGGGCCAATCAGAACGCTGACACACACAGACACACACACAGACTGACAAGAGTAATTATATATAGAGATAGGCAACCTCAAAACGATAAGTTTGTATGAGCCCTAGCCAGCGTTGATTACAGTACCACTTTTCATAGGATATCTTAATACTGATGCAGTCTTAACTCTGGCAGCTAGAATTGCGCCAAGCACAGGCAGAGAAAAAGTTTCTAAGAGCAATCAGCGTCAAAATCAAAATAGTTCATTAAGACCTGTAAGTGAAATATTATACAGAGGAAAGCTATAGAATGCCGCAGTATTATTTACATATTAGAATTTAATCCAAATCGTTACTGTATACCAACCACTTTCACTGCAAAATATAAGACACGAATTCGGCGCAAGGCTATGGGATATTAATTTAATGAATTGACTGACAGACGCTGTGAGCACGAAAGTAGAAACCAACTCGAGAGTAGATTCCCTTCTACTCAGATATTTCTATTTCCCTTTTGTCGTCCACCCCATAATGGCGCCTGTTGGTATTGTGTTATTAAAACGAGACGCTTCTTAAAATAATAATCAGGAATGGCCTTAAACGGAAAATCACGGTACTGACGCGACCGCGATAATGCTGCACTTAACCCAAATCGAGGCGAAAACTCTTCTACTTATTTCGACCTCGTTCGATTAATGCTACCCTGTGTGATTTTTGTGCGAATGATTAATAGAGTTGTCGCTGAGCTGAGCGAGACTGGATTAAAGATTTGTGGTCTATATTCAGGCCGAGCGCAACAGTTTAGCACCTCGCGCGAGTACCGTAATTTCTGCTTCATTCACAAGCACTCACAATTTTCATTGCCACTTATGCACCTCGGATTTAGCATACGGTACTGGCACGCTCAGTTTCGGCGTAGACGACTGTACCAAAGTGCTAGATCGCCGCTTAACGCTGCCCCAACGTATCCTTATTACAAGATGGCGCAAAACTGACGGCGATTTTTTCTTTTATATTATTTTTAAAAACCGCCGTAACTTTTGCGCCATCCTGTACAAATCAGATATGAAAAGGCCGCAGGCATGAAGAATAATTCCTTTTAGTGCTGCATTCGCTCGCTCCAAAATCAAACGCTAACGTACTACTGGTTCCTATGAAGAGTTGTTGGGCAGTCTTTGAGTAGAGGGTGAGAAGTTGAAGACAGTTGCTCGGGCAGTCGGACGGAACGGCCGTCAACGCCGTCGCTGACAGCGTCGAATCGTACGTCCAGCCGCTGGCCGCATTCACCGTCGCCAGTACGTGGCGGTATGTTGCTTGGTTGAGCGTTCCAGCCGTCAGCAGGTACAACGGGCTTCGACTTCCTGCAATGACGAGTGCATAAATCACCATCAGAAATTTGTGCAGTTTATAGTAAAGCTTTCTACCCTGCATCAGACGAGGTGAAGGGGCAGCCGGGAAATTGAGGATTTTAGAAAGCTGCGCGAAAACTTATGACTGAAATCCTCCAAAAATTGAAGGGGAAATCAAAACCGAAAAAATTTCCGCACTAGGCCATGGTGCTGTTTTTTTATTCCCAAATAATCCTGATAATACGGCTACCTTTTTCAAGCAAATACACCGCATTACTGTAACTTATGAAATCAAAAATAATTTTCGATTCTGACTTCTGATTGCTCATGTGTATTTGAGTAGAGAATCAGAAAATTATTGGATAAAATCTCATGTGGCCTTAACACTAACTATCTGATTTTGATGCGAATTTTCATATCGCTGAAGCCAGTTTCCAATTCTGACTACATTATGTCAGAAATGGCTGACGTTGTAACGAGCACACCATCTGGTGTAAAAGAGCGTAAGGGTACGTACGATCAAACTCAACTCTCCCTAATGCTGAATTATACCCTTAGTCTTTAGGCGGGATTTCCTCATCTGTTTTCACCGAGTCAACCTTACAGTACCAACCTGATGTAAAAGTGGTCGAGCATCCCGTCTGTCGTCGTTTGCGTAGTCCTCGTGCGCCGATCGCATCATCGACGCCGATCAGAAGCAGCAGAGCGGCAAGCAGCCAGATCAGTCGCATTGTTCTCGCAGTCGTCGTCGCAAGTGATCGTCTTCTTCGAAAAGAAGCCGGCCAGCAGCAACAAGTCGAGCGAAAGCGATAAAAAGTGAAGTAGGTTGGAGATGTTCGGGGCTTTTATTGCCAAGGTTGGATAGAAGAATCTTGTTGAGGGCTCGTTGCTACCACGTACGTCGTTTGTGTGGGATGCCGTAGCGAAGACAATGCAAAGACAAAACGGAACCGTGAATTATTCAGTATTTTCGTGCCTTTTCACGCTCTTTAACCACTGTCTGCGATGAATTGTTTTTGTGCGTCCAACAATTGATTGTTACGCGCGAAGTCAGAAAACAGGACAAATGGCTTGCTGCGAGTTGCGTATGCGCGTGGTTTTGTTTTAGTGACCAGCAACCGGTGAGCAATCAAACAAGGTAGAAATACGAGAAAATATGTTTGAAAAGAAAATCACAATACAGTAGTACATATATTATTTGCATGAAGAAAAATTCTGAACCAATAGTTGCAAATGCCCTCTATGACTTATTGTTTCGTTTTTTTAAAATGTAGACCAATTGTTTTTGGCTTGTGTTGCGTGAATATTACCTACTCTGTCTCCGTAGAGTAACTCTTATGGTCTCCCTGGGCTTATTCTAAAACCAAATTCGGTCCTATTTCAAAGTATTGAACCAGACTATGTTGGAATCCGTAGCTGGCACGGCTTGACAAAAGCTGTTTGGAGGCCTCGCCTGTAATTTCTACTGTATAATAATCGTTTGCAACCATATCTAATTAGTGGTTCGACGTTGAGAAAATTTAATTGATCAACTAGGGTGTGCGCCGCGAAAAGTTTGTTTAGTTAGTTAAAACCCTTATTAAAAAGCTCACCAAACCGTAAATATTTTCGCCATAACGTCACGAAAATTGGTTATATTTTGGCCACATATCCCGCCGAGGTGTAATATCTCTTTTGCGTTACTGCTCACATCCCTCATTTCACCAATGCCCATGTTTCGTGTGCACTCAAATTTCTTCCTATAACAGTTGTACTACATGAGTCTTTGGCTAAGAAACGGAGCGAAAATGTCATCGCAAAGACTATCCCCACGCGTCATCACCGACCGTTTTTTTACTTTTTGAAGACTTGAACTAGGACTTATCAGTTGGCGCCGCGTCAAAGAACATGCAATCCTGTATAAACGATTTTGCGAAATATTCCTTTGGAGCTGTTCGCTTCAACATTGTAAGCAAACACTAAGCAAGACTAACGAACGTGCTCTTTTAAATAATATCAAAAGAAATGCAAACGCTCTACAGCTGCACAGTTTCTGTACATATTAGCAGCAGTAATCCAAAGCGTTATGAAACGACGCCGAAAAAGAAAAGCTCTACAAATTAATAATTGCATGAATTGATGACAACATGCGTGTGATGAAATTTGCTACTCTATGGGAGAACTGGGACAAATCTAAGCTCCAATATCCTTGCTAAATTATGGATACGCAGGAGGCCCCGAATCAATGAACCGCTAGTTGAGCACGTCATTGCTGCCAGTGATTGTCATGGCCTGTTTCCTTTGTTGGCTGTTAAAATGCCACAGCTACACAATCCACTAGCTACCGTGTCCTTTGAAAATAAAAACGATTTTATGCATTCACTATTCAGAAGGCTGTGCATTCAAACGCCGATTGCAAGAAATGGCGCGACTTGGCGATGGTGTTCGCCCACGCGCTGTGGCCCAATAACTAAGACTTTAGCCGTTCTGAATGAACCTTCCAGGCTAACGAAAGAAGTTGGTAGTATTGTGCATATTCTTATTGCTTTTATCAAGAAATGCAGATATTTAAAAAACATGAAATCTTTAATAATCACTGAAATTTCAGGTATATAGGCTGAGCGTCATATTTCAGCCATATCTGACATCATATCACAGGTATAATATGCAGTCAGCTGTGCTCAGATCACAGCGGCTTCTCTTTAGTGATAAAAGTCCCAGGAGTGATATGGGAGAATATTTTGCGATAACCAACTCACATTACTAACACTGAATAAAATATTTGATGCCCTCTTCTTCTTTAAATAACGTCTCACTTAAGTAAGGAAATTCGTGAAGTGCCTTCAAGTCGGTCAGTTATACCTCTCAACTGTGCCCAAGTTTCATGGGAAAACGGACTACTCGCGAGACGACAATTCGCGACATGATATTTTGCGAAAATTAGCGACACGAAAAATCGTGACATTACGTATATCGCGAATTGTCGCATAGATTTCAAATAATGTCGCGAATTGTCGTGTCGCAAATCGTCATGTCATCGTTTTATGTGCACATTTCTATGGAGCAAATAAATCTGTTCCAAGCTCCAACATACGCGCTCTAGAAGCCAATTCCCTTTTCCTCAGGTACATATGTACCTTAAGATTATTTGATGCCTTTTTCGAGTAATGGGCACTGAATAAATATCAATCATCTCACAAAACTGGGTTGCTCAATCGAGATGATACCTTTAAAAGAGTTGAAGAAATATTCAAACGCCATTCGTTCACCTCGCATCCCTTACCTAACTCTTGGTTGCTTTTATTTTTGATGCTAATTCATTTTCAAATTCCTTCCATCTGGTTATAGTCTTCAAATCACCTCCCATTCACACTATAATACACAATCTGCATTGTAGAAGGGACACGCGCGAATAGAGCTAAAACTCAGGTGTTACCCCAACTACGGTAAGCGCAGGATTGTACTATGTTACATTCAACTACTGTACTTTTTTATATTTTCGCCAAAACTCGTTCACGTTCTAGTACTTTATAATTGAAAAGTGTCCTAGAATGTGAACCTCGCTGAAGACTAATCGTAGTTCCGATGGTACTCCTGGACTGAGCCTCATTCCAAAGGTGCAATTAAATCAATCGATTTCGCGGCATACAGTTAATCATCCTCTATCCATTTCATTCCTGTTTTAAAACTCTCTGCAACGTTGTTCATTCATAACGCAACAAATGGATTGCCGAAACCTGCATACATTTTGCAATTCCTGATAATTTGAGCAAAATGCTTCACAAAGGCTGTCTTCAGTGTGTATTAAAGCTACGGCATTTTATATCCAGCGTTAATTGTGAAAAAATGATTATATTTATTCTCCACAATATTAAGCAGATGCTGAATTTTTTGGAAGCCATGCTGAGATAGATAGTCGGAATTTTCCAGCTGCCCACCATTGGCACTCACTGCTTCAATAGTTGGTCCACTCAGAAATCCGTCAGGTCAAAGTTGAATGTAAAACTGAATGGTAAACATCACTCGCCGACTGTTTATTGGTACTCTTACTCGTAAAAATTAGCGCTCTTTCAAAACTACACACATTTAGCGTTAATCTGCAGAAAAAATGCACTTCTACAGATGAAAAAGGTGCAATTAGGGTTTAGGTCCTAGTGAAGATATAGCCCGTGGTCCAATTCTGATGTTTAAATTAGATGTGTTACTTTGTTTGTAGAGAATGGTGTAAACAACGTTGGTGAATGCATTTCCAAATATGATAGCAAAAAGAGCAGGAATCAATTGAACAGTTTCGTAACAAAGTCGAAGTCGGGGCCAGTGTAAAAAACTTTTGTTACTCGATTTAAACAATAAAGAAGAATGAATGATCAGGCGGTAGATGGAAATAACGCCGACCACGTTAGACCCAAATGAAGGCCGACTTATGTCAACAACTAGTCAATATATAATCAGGCTAAAGGGCGACCGGTACGAGAGAGGTCCTAAAGCGATTCTCGCCTGATTACAATGTTTGCATTCAAATAACAACGTACGGCATTGCTATGGCCACTAATTCTTACGTAACACAGTTCAAATCACGCGCCTCAGATTACGGTAGTCTGCGCGTACCGGTCGCCCTTTAGCCCGATTAGTCAATATACGCATCGGGGAATTCACCACGGGGGTCAGAAATATCAAAGTGCTTTTTCTGCTGAGGGTTCGGCTGCTTCTTCGGCTCATGATGTACGGGCTCCTGGGTCTCTTGCGTTTCGACGGGTCGCGGAGGTGAATCCGCGCTATCACCCTGATACAGGCCATCCACTTTGCTTCCCGTTGAGCCCGATTTGATGAACCATACGGTAATAAGCGCGATTAACCCTGCGATCAACAACGTTGCGATGGCGACGCCCAACAGTATTCCCGCCCACTTCAGCTTGTCTTTTATCGAGGAAGAATTGTTTGAGCCTAAAAATATTATGTTGACGTGAAAAATAAATTTGAAACACACTGCGTCACACAATCGAAAATTGTGACACAAACAGTCCTAGGCACTAAAGCTAGCTTGCGTACATCTCCAAACCCGTTTATAAAACTTTTTCAGCACTCCAAAATTAATGTTCAGTTCACATTTTCATCAGCAAAAATGTGACATAGATAATGATTGCAGCCTTAGCCTCAATCTCACAAGTTATAGAGTGGTGGTCAAAATGAGGATTAAATGATTAGAGTTGAGATGTCAGTTAACTGTGATGGAAGCCAAGACAATTAGACACAGTTTTTATTGTTGCCCTAGATTTATTTCAAATCTTGAGCACTGTCCAAAGACCTCTTTCCCAAAACTGTTGAGTGTGAAGAATTGAGAAATTGAGCCTCGGACCCATCTGAGTACCACTTTTTTACATATTCATGAAACGGTGACTACGCAGAGCTCAAACTCAACTCCTCAACTTGAATTTCCCCACATTTTATGAACTGGTATTTGGTATTTGTTTGTTTTTTTTATATTCAGTTGGTATTTGTTTTCAAAATTATTATGCACTACTGACGTACCATCCCAGACGTAGCATAAAGGAATACCCATGTTGTCCAATCCGTAATGGTCTTTCTGCATTATAGCCGTTGTAACAAAATAATCTGAAACTTTCATACGCACATTGCTGCTGAATTTCCTCACGAGAATCGTACCGTTGTACAAGAAGCTAACGTAACGATAAAGGTTGACGGTCGCGCCGCAGCAGTCCCTTTTCGAAGCGCAATAAATTTTCTGAGCTCCAGCCGGAATTACGCGTCTTTGGAAACCGAGCAAATGATAGTACTCAAATTCCCAAGGACGAGCCATCGTGATGGAATCTAAAAAGAGACGTTAACAGCGGACCCATATAGAATGAAAAAACAAGATTCTTCTCGCTCTTCCCTCTCACTTTATCTCTCAGAAGCCATAAGTAGTTTCTGCTGAACAGTTTGGTGCGAAGCGAGCACTTTACAAATTGATTTCAGGTTTGGGCTAAATGTAGTCTTCGATTTGATGGTACCGTGCGTTACGGTAATGGAACCTAATTTTTTAATAGACGTAAATGATTTTTGATAATTGTACGAACCGTACCGCATCGTATCACACTATTACACCGAACCCTAAACGCCGCTAAAAGGTAAGTCATTGTTGCTTTTTTTGTACAATCGGACTGTCGTTAAACTCAATGGATCGAGAACATATGATTATGCAGCAACCAAATGGTTCAAGGAGTGCATCTTTTTGCAGACAATGAAAGTTTGTTTTCTACCTTCATGCTAAGTCAAGTCGGAAATTTATAAAACTGCCTTACGATTGAGGTTGGACAGACGAAACTCCATCGGTGTAAGTTCAATCAGACATTCAGCGGGACAATCCGAATCCGGCTCGTAGATAGAAGGTTCACTGAGCGTCGACTCGAGCGTTAGTGTTGGTTCAGATTTCTCCGCTGTGCTCAATAAATGCACGAGACCTCCTGAAAAGTATAAAATATAATATATTAAGTAGCAATGTCGCAGGAGCCAACCGACCTGTTCCAGGAGTGCCGCCCCAGAGAAGATGCAGAGACGACTTCTTGCCTAAAAGAATTGATCCATGATTATACATCTATTCGTCTCTTAGTGTTTGTTGCAAAACCTACGAACTTAGGGGCTTGTTTCATGGAACTGCTGATAATTTGATATCTCAGCTGTTTTAAAAGCTGATAAACAGAGATTTCTCCGCTCTCGTATGATTCAGAAAGTATTCTATACTCAATCTCAACAGTTGACAATTGAAAATTGAAATCGCTGCACTTTTATGAGACGGGCAATCGTGAAAATGAGTGTTGGTAATTACTGTACAATTACTGTCCATTATCGAACAGCAACATTTAATTTTTCCTCACTCTACCTTTAATAAGCCAAAATTGCCGAAAAGCTATATAAAGCATCAAAACGCACATCACTTACTTGATGTATCTTTAGTAATGGAGCAGTCGGCTGAACATTCAAGGAAAAAACTGAATCCACACAGAAGAAGCGCTAATTTTGCGAATCTAATCATGACTAAGCAGTTTTCTGCTCAGTTACTCAGTCAAACAGAAATTGCATGACTCGGTGTGTGTCTTGTCTGGTGTGGAAACAGAAACAAAGAAACTCTTTTACTGACGAAATATGTAATGTGTTGCTGGACTGTTTTGACCACGCTCATTGTTCCACCCGATTGCTTCCAGGCAACCAAATCGACTCAGTTGGTCAATAACAATGTGTTAAATGGGAGGAGGACAAATGAATACGTGGTTTCTCAGTCATCTTTTCTTGACTATTGATTGATGTGCGTCACAGGGAAAAAGGGATCAGAATTTCAGCAAGAATTAACGGTGACATGACAACTCGCGACACGACAATTCGCGACATACGTAATGTAGCGAATTTTCGTGTAGCGAATTGTCGTGTCGCGAGTTGTCCGTTTCCCGAATTAGCTTTCTCGGTTCTTGGCAGACTACCAAATCTCAAGCGACAACGATCACAGTAAATCGACCAAGTTTATGTGCCGAAATATGAATTATTTTTGATGTGCTCGATGCTCGATGTGAATTATTTTTTTCCATATATAACATTGGGACTATTTAGAGTGTCCAATGAAAAGCTATTATGATACAACGCGACAATGTTGTTAAAATTCGTCGACCTATTGTTCACCGGAGCGTCGCGAGTGATTCAAAATAATCGATAACATCACGCCACCGAGATCTTACGGACGCGGCGGTTTGAACACG
>NIUQ01003264.1:0-17656 GCA_002796945.1 Plectus sambesii
AGAAGAGGAAGCTGCGGGCGGAGCTGCGCGCCAAGACTCTCAAGTCGAAGGCCAAGAACGCGCAGGTATCGTTTAGTTCCTCTTGCACACTTCTCCGTGAACTTAAGTAGGAAACGTAGAAGTTCTGTGATAGAACACTGTAAATAAGGTCGTTCACTCTCTTTTATGCTGGACTTTGCAAGATTTTATGGTGATCTGATCAGTTTGCTTTCTTGTAAAAGATTAGGGTGGAATATGATGTTTTATACTACTTCCTACTAGCGCCCAGACGTTGTCCTTTTGTTTGTTTTAGCTAATTTAATAAAGATCTACTTCACTCTACTTCATGCATTTAGTTTCAAAGGCTTTGTTAAGTGAACTGTTAAATCTAAGACTAGATGGTTTAATTATGGCGATTTCGTAGGCTTAAATTGATCTAAAACTTCTTTTCAGAATGCCAAGAAGACGCGCCAGGTCATCTTCAAGCGTGCCGAGCAGTACGTCAAGGAGTACCGCAAGCAGCAGCGCGAGTTGGTTCGGTAAGTTGCCACCTTCATATCTTAATTTCATGTCACTTTTCTTAGCAATTGGGCGAAAGGGTAGAGTACCAAGCAAAATTCTTCATATAGAGAGGACACTAGTAGAATCGGACTTTATACCCTGCTTTCCCCTAGATAATCTGTAGATGTTTACATTCTGTCGAATGCGGTCGAAAAGTAGAGAGATGTCTTCTGTTAAGGAGTGTGGGGATGGACTGAAGTGTCCCTTAGGTTGGATATAGAACTGGAAAAGGAAGGGTTTTACGCCTGCCTGTGCTCGCTTCGCTCACCAGTGTATTAGTGCATGTTGTTGGGGCCTCCAGCTGGTCGAGACAGAAAAGTCTCCTCTGTAGATCAAAATAGATCGTGCCAAGCTACTCGTACTCGTCATTATATTGTACTATTTCAGCCTTGAGCGCGAAGCGGTTAAGGTTGGCAACTTCTACGTGCCTGACGAGCCCAAGTTGGCGTTCGTCATCCGTATTCGAGGTGTGAACCAGATCCACCCCCGTCCGCGCAAGGTGCGTTCCACCGCCAGTACTCATAGGATGAGATAAAAGCCGTTGCGCTTCTTTCAGGTCATGCAGCTGTTCCGTCTGCGCCAAATCAACAACGGCGTCTTCGTCAAGCTGAACAAGGCGACCCTTCAGATGCTCCGCATCATCGATCCCTACATCTGCTGGGGCTACCCTAACATGAAGACCATCCACGACCTTATCTACAAGCGTGGTTTCGCCAAGGACAATCACCGACGCATCCCCATCACCGACAACAAGATCATCGAAGCTCACCTCGGTTCGTTTATGTGCTCTGTTTTAACGCATCATTAGTGGATGTATATGAGCTTCTGCTGCTAGTTCATTGCGAGCGTCTCGCGTAGATTCTTTTGGATATTGGTTCAGTTGCCATCAGTGACGTAATTTCAGGCTTATTTTGATAGCAATAGATTGATTAGTCTTATGTAGTGGCGTTTTTCGTTCTAGGTGATAGTCTGATTATCTCAAATCGTAAATTAGAATCGAACTCTTTTTGGGGAGCACAACGAATAGGTGTAAAGTTAATCTTTTCCAGGCTGGTTGCAAGGACCATTTCTTGAGGCTCAACTAAGAACGAAACTTTCTCATGATCCCTATTTTTGTCTAATGTCGATTCTTAAATTCTTATGCTGCACCTCCCTGGTCAGAAAAATAATTGCGATATTTCCACTCGCGTTCCATAGACCGCAAACGAGCATGTGAAGCAGAAATCAAAGTCACTGTACGAAGAGCATCATCGACCTAATAAGAATAGTCTTTGCGAATGTCACTGATTTGAAAAGTAACTATTCTGTGTTGCAGGCAAGCATGATATCATCTGTATCGAGGATTTGATCCACGAAATCTATTCGGTTGGCAAGAACTTCAAGCAGGCCACTAACTTCCTCTGGCCGTTCAAGCTGAACAACCCGGCTGGCGGCTGGACGAAGAAGACCAACCACTTTGTCGAGGGCGGCGATTTCGGCAACCGCGAAGACCAGATCAACAAGTTGCTGCGCAAAATGATCTAAAGCGTTCATTAGGAGATCGTTAACAACTTTCCCTGTTGCTGTTGAAAGCGGAAAAAATAAAACATTGACGTATAGAACTCGCCTGCCACATCTTATCAATTAATCAGCAGCTTTGATTGTTTCGCTGAGCAGACATCGGTTTCACGCTCGGTGTCCATGGCTATACGGAAGCTTGAATCATCTCGACTTCGAAACATACCTAAACGTCTCGTTCGTATTGCTCACTCGTCGCTCATTGGGCCGGTTCCATAATCGTGTCCTAAATTGTTCTTAATTTATGCATTACTTAAGCCCATTATGAAACATAGCGCTGAGTATCGCTATGAATTACTTAACTTCAGGAAACGATTATGGAACCGGCCCATTGTTATGATGGGCTAATTGCGGTGACTCCAAGATTATGTGTCATCGTTCCTCGCGACCATTATCTTTGTAGGTCAAACGTGTTGGGTCCCGGTGAGATGATACAGTAATTTCTCATGACATGTTTCGACTTGAACGAGAGCGCGGAGTAGAAACGTGATACTTGTCCGAACAAGGTTCTTCACAAGTACCTGCATTATCAGTTAGCGATTTGTTCATGTTCTTGCAACTTTGAGACCAGCTTTTCTCGGCTGTAATTTAAAGTGTCATGGGATTGTTCAGTCATTTGGTAAAGCGAAATTTGCTCATATTATCAGGATATGATAATCATCTTATACGTATTGCAGGTTAGTCTATCACTTGGAGCTTACGCAGGTGTCTACGCTTCACAAAATTACGAGGTAAGTTATCGATTCTTGATAAGTGTATGACGACATACGTTAATGGACGACGTGGTGGATTATGTGCCGATTTCAGGTTCCGAAGGTTCCCGCACCGCAATACTTTTACGAACGCGTGAAGAATTGGCTCGAGAGCTTTAAAAAAGACTAAGATTTGCCCTCAACGCCATGCCAGATGTCAAGTTCAAGCACGTTGTATCATGTAGTAGTGAGGATCCCAAAAATCCCGCCGCCAATTTAGTCGCCCAAGAGGCGTTTAGAAAGTGGAAAGGAGTCGCCGGTTTGTTCTCTTATCAACCATCAATTTTGTGATTTAGTGGTTGATTTAGGACAATCGAGTGTTAGTGTTATTCTGCAGTTGGAAAAGTCGACCAAGGTGCGAGCGCTCGATATTGGCAATGAATTCAGCGCCTTCATTGAAGTGCTCGTCGGCAAATCCACTGATACGGAGGATGCATATCATGTAAGATCTTGATTAAGTACTTTCTTTTTCATTTATAATAGTAATTGTTTATAACGATAAAGAGGGGGGTCGGCAGATAAGTACAAATATGAGCAATTTACCGTTATACATTATTTGCGTCCTGTACCAAAGATTTGGGGCCGGTTAAAATTGACCGTTATAATTGATACCGCTATCAACAATTCATAATATATGTGTATGAAAGGAGGGAGAGAGTAGGAAGTACTTCGGTATCTAGCCACCGATCGGTGTCCCCATCTCCAAATTCGGTATGCAATATCAGTTATAAATGAAGAATGTAGTCTGTTTATGGTTGTTTCAATAAATGTTCTGCACAAGTCAGCTGTGATAAGAACATCCATTTTCAGGTGCTTCTTCCGGCGGCGTCTTTCATGAATCCGAACGAGAGTCGATCGGAAACGAATGGCGCTCGTGTTCGGATGTTTGCCAGTGACGACTTGGTAGCAAGCACCATGGCACAAAGTTGGGACCGTGTCAAGGTACCGCATCCTGCTTTGGCTTATTTTAATATCATTAAACGCCTCAAATCAATTCAGATCATATGTCAGCAGCCTTTCAACAAACAACTGGCCTTTGGTTTGGCATTTATTCGTATCATCGAGGCAAAGTCGGAAACTGCTCAAGGGCCAAACGATAGCAAAGGAGCGTCGGCTACCGTTCTTCAGCCAAAGAACCAGCTGACGCTGGGACGCTTTGCCCTTCGTGCCGAACCGAATAGCGATACAGGCAGCAACCTGTCACCTGGAGCAATGTTCATGAAGAAGCAGATGAGCAAGGTAACTTAGCTGCTCCATTACTACGTTCAAACTCTGTTTAATTGGCTGCACTCGTCCAATAACTATTGCTATCATTTTATTTGAAGACCATGCCTAATCTTTGTCGTATATGCAGGACGCGCCCGAGGAGGACAGTAATTCGGCGTCGGCTATTCGCAATGCGCCGCAGCCGAAACCTTCCACCCCGTCAACTTTTATGGAACTGTCGTCAAAGCGAAAGAAAAGTCCCGAACCTAAGCCAAAGGCGAAGCGGCAAGCATCGGACGTCGCATCTTCGTCTGCGGCGAAGGTTCCCCGGCAGAAGTCTCCCAGTCGCACCACACCCCAACCTCGCGGAGAGGGAAAGCAGAAAGCACCCCCGCAGCCGTCCCCATCGCCGTCAATGCCAACTGTACCAACTACTCCGGTCGCGCCGAAAGTAGCACCTAAGGCTGTGACAAAGTTGAAACGCGCTCCATTCGATCAGGTATAAATCGACTCGCAGACAATCCTATGAAACCGAAAATATTTTCAGCTCTTCTCGGGTGTCACATTCGCTATGAGCGGTTTTGTGAATCCGCTGCGCGCCCAGTTGCGGGAAAAGGCATTAGAGTTGGGCGGCAAGTATAAGCCCGACTGGCAGCCCGGCTGCACCCATCTTATATGTGCCTTTGCCAACACACCCAAGTTCAACCAGGTGCGCGGTCGAGGGAAAATCGTCAAGAAGGAGTGGATCGAAGACTGTCATTCGCGCCGTCGGCGGCTTCCCTGGCGTCGGTAGGGAGTCGCTTAGTCGGTTCGATGCTGAACGCATTACCTCATTTTGTAGATACGCGCTCGATCGCGCCGATCAAGGGCGAGCGGAATCCGAAGACGAAATCGAAGCGGATGATGGCGGCGTCGCGAACACTTCTTCCGCCGACGCTTCATTAGCCGCAGTAAGCACTGAGCCAGTGAACAGCGCCTCCGAGTCGCCGAGTCCGGTTGTCCAGGTTCGGGAAATTCGGACATTAAAGTGCACCTGCAAACTGCGATCACTTTGTAGAAATATACAACTTCGCGATTGGAACAGAAGAAAGACCCCGACTTCAAGCTGGACGCGGCTGACGGGTCGTCGACGGACGTTGACAGCGAGGCGAGCAACACCGACGACGAAATCGATCAGATTCGAACCGGGAAGAAGTCGAAGGAGCGACCAAATCGTCGAGAGCAAAAAAAGTATATTTCATCGCTGAAGTTTTAACTTCTCAGCTAGAGTAGCACGCTTTAGGAAAGACGATGGCGGCCGAACGGGTGCGAGTGGCGAAAGTCCGACGAAAGGGAATGTCGATGCAAATGGCTTGCCGTTGTTGCCCGACTTCTTCGCCGGCAAGCACTTCTTCATTTTCGGCAAGATGCTGACGGCCGACGAGCGCAGACAGGTCAATCGATACGTGACCGCTTTTGGCGGCGTTCTCGAGCAGTACATGGACCACAAAGTGGTCAATGTGGTCGCTACTAAGAACGATTGGGACGAAAACTTTGATCGCGCCTTGGCCGAAAACCCCGCGGTCATTTTCGTCCAACCCCAATGGATCATTGACTGTGGTCGGCAAGAAAAATTGATCCCTGTAGAACCCTTCCTCATTGAGAAATCATGAATGCATTGTTTTATAATATACGATCCTCCTTTGCAGTTAGCCGACACGGCCAACTGAGACTGTGCATTGTTTTCGTATTCCTTGCGGTGAAACAGCTAAATAGCTTTACCCGGCTGATTTCGCTAGTTTATTAGTGCGTGTGCGTGGAGTGTGCTTTGGTGACCAATAAATCATCCCTTTGTTACAGTCGGGCCGCGACATAAGCAGCAGAAATGACTAGCATGCAATCAAATCACTTATCTCACAATAAAGCAACAAATCATACAGTCACCAGAGAATCGGTAAAGCTGTTTCGAGAATTTGAGAAACGAAATCGTGTGTAACGCCTTTTGTCGCAGTTGAATAATAACAAACCGCTTGTTAGATCCACACAGAGATATCTCAGCAGTCGAATGCAAACTCATTCAAATGCACCAAATCACTGACCTCTCAAACAGGACAATCGTCAAGCTTACTAAAGCAAAGCAATTGGTTACACAACGCTTGACCTAGCAAATCGGCGAAAGCTAGCGGGGGGATTGTTCCTAATACTGCAAATGAGACACAGAATATTGCAAAGGGAATGTCTTCCAGAGGGTCAAAGGACGAACAAATGCATCCAACAAAAACCGCTCGAGCGGGGAGGCATGATCTGCCCGGACGCAAGATATGGCCATATATATGCAGAGAAGGAAATTATTCGGAGCAGCAGGACTTGGGGACGACGCCTTCGACTGATTTCAGTCTGATCATCTGGTCGAAATTTGGTCGGCTCGGACGGATGCCTCGGGCCAACTGAGCGGCGATGTCCGCAAACATTTCGTCGACGCCCTGTCGCGTCTTGCAGCTGACCGTGTAGGTCTGTTTAAAGAGATTCTCGCCCTCGGCTATTTGGTTCTCCTGGTAGAATGTTTCCACGTCTTTCTCGGTCGGCCCCATGCCCTGCGCCATCGTATCGCTCTTGTTGCCGCAGAGAAAGAGGCGCGCATTCTCTGCACTCGCCACCACTTCGAGCAAGTGTTGCGACAGCGCGTTGAACGAGTCCATCGCGTCGTGGCTGAACACGAGCAGCGCCGCGTCGGCGTGCTTGAAATACGACGACGTCACCGACGCCACTCTCTCCAAGCCGCCAGTGTCCCACAATTGCAGCTGAAAGCGGGGCATTGAGGCTTTCTTTTATTCAAGCAGTCAGCTCGTTAACTACGTACAATTATCTTTCGTCCTTCGACGTTGTACGTCTTCTCGTAGTGATCGAAGCCGAGTGTCGACCGTCGGTCGGACGATTCGACGAAAGAGTCGTGTACAAACCGCCTGAACAGTGAGCTCTTGCCCACGCCATACTCGCCCACTAACACCAATTTCAGCACCGGGTTGTCTGTGTTCGCCATTGCTAGTCCCGAGAGCTGTTACTTATTCGACAATGGCGTTCACTAGTGTAACTGAACTTGAATTGTTGGATGGAGAACGATGTAGCGGCGGTGTAATAACGCGTGCATCGCGCAGTCACGTTCGTTATCAGCTGATTGTTCGAGGGCTACGGTGAATGTCAACAGCGTGGTACAGTAAGATGTGCCTGTAAACCATTCCCAGGAATTAGTACAATTTTTTGATCCCGACGCGATAGGCTTTCGGCGTCTTTTTCGATTTTTGCGACGACGACCGACGACGCCGTTCCATCCGCTCGCTTCATCGATATATCGTCTCTCGCATTTTGCGGTTCGTCGTAGCCTAAATTTGTAGTGCAAGTTTGAAGGGAAGGCGACATTGGCGCTTTCGGCAATCTCATACACCGACTATTTGTAGAAAATGCTCTCGCTGCGCAATAGAAACATTCCGGTACGTTTGTAGAACACTCCATTTTGTAGAAGTGCTACACACTGATGCCATCGATGCGCAGTTAGTAAGTGAATGTTTCGTTGCAGGCATCCGATAACAGCCAGCAGGAGAACGGCCCGAAGAAGGCTGGTGATGGCGTCGCGCCGGTGAAGCGAAACGCGCTCTTCGACAAAGCCAATCGGCCGGCGCTCGCCGTCAACACCAAGGAATCTCTGCTTCTCGACGGCTCGAAGCCCATCACTGGCACGAACGTGTTCACCAATAAGGTCTTATTTCAGTTCTCATCTATTGTATATTTGGTGTTTCATTTTAAAGATACATATCGACTAATTTGATGTTTATTTTACTCGTGCATTCACAGTCATGTGCTTCCATCCTTTTGTTCCTCTTTAATGTGTGTTTCTCATTCAACAAAACACATAAGAAGCCCATTTAACCAGTGGTCACTATTGCGTCGTTGCCATTGATTCTAAATGTCAATGGAAATGTTTCGCTTCCCGCGTCCGATCCTTTCTGCTGGTTACGGTATTTGAGTGCGTTGGTGTTGCGAGGTCGAAATGGAATTTGTTTCAGACTGATTTGTTGAAAGTGCCCGAGAACGAGGCAAAGTTTCGCAAACCGCTGACACGCGCTAACGCCAGAGATAATGGATCGGATGAACATAAGCCGACAGGCCTCGTCAGCCGCTCATCGTCGTTCGCGAATAGCGAAAAGCTGTCGCTCAAAACTCAAAATGGCGCGGGCATCGACTTGGATCGCCTCGTTCGACCAACGCTCACGTCGCTGCGTCGACAGAATGGGTCTTCCACCATTCGCGAGTCGATCGCCGTCAAAAAGGTTTGTTTGCGTGCGTTTCGTGATTTCAACGTGAGTTCAACGTGAGTTACTTGAACAACTCAAGTTAGATAGTTAGTGGTGGTAAGTGAGCTTGAACTCGGGATTAATTCAGAATTGTAGCTTGTTAGCGTACTGGATGATGTGAATGTTTGTGCTGTGTTCATGAGACCTCTTCGGTCAAGAACCTGTCAGGTTTTCTCATTCGTTCCTATTTACATTGACCTGACGACAGCGAGTCGGCGCTGTCGAGTCTGCCAGCGCCGATCAGACAAAAGCCCTGTCACTAATAGGCGCGGGTCAAAAATTGCGCCGCGCACACTAGGCAAATCCATTGAACATCAAGAGTTGATTACAACGTGCCTCGACTCTTCCATGAATCTTCATCTATCTTTCTTATTTTTCAGCAGCCTGTAGAAGTGAAGGAAGATGGAGGAGAGGAATCGATGGTGTCGGCCGACTCTACGCCGATCCTGGAGAAGGCGTCGTACTCGACGGCGATGATTCCCGACATCGACGCTGAGGACACGAACAACCCTCTGCAGGCGGCTGACTATGTGCAGGACATCTACAAGTATCTGTTCTGGCTCGAGGTACCTCCCACCCTCATCAACTGCAGCTTTCTATCATTTTCAATCGCTTCTAGACTCGCCAACCGATCCGCGAAGATTTTCTCAAGTCTTACGCCATCACGGCTCGAATGCGCTCGATTCTCACCGATTGGCTCGTACAGGTTCATCTACGCTTCCATCTGCTCTCGGAGACGCTCCACATGACTGTCCTCCTCCTCGACCGATTTCTTCAGGTTTGTTCTAGCGCTCTACTCTGGAGCATTTTGGCTTAAGCTGGGGAATTCACTACGAAAGTTTTTGATGGGTTATCTATTTGGTTAGAAGGTTGACTGATTTTGTACACATATGCTTTCGCTCTTAATCAGTGCGTAGCATTTTGTTGTCCAGACCAACCGTATTCACGGAATTCATTGCTAGATATTCCTTAGTGGTATGAAAGGTGACGTTGGCTAGAGCCTGTTATGAATGGGCCAATAAGCTTAATAAATGTTACCTCTTAAAGTAACGATTGCGACAATAAAATGATCGTTTTGCAGACGGCGCAAGTGCCAAAAGACCAGCTGCAGTTGGTCGGAGTGACGTGTATGTTCATTGCGTCGAAGTACGAGGAGATGTACGCGCCGGAAATATCCGACTTTGTCTATATTACCGACAATACCTACACGAAGCGCGAGATTCTGCGCATGGAGATGAAGGCATGCATTCTTTCGCCTCGACTCCTCCCCGCAAATTAAATGGATAAGTTTTTATTGCAGATCTTTAGCACGCTTAAGTACAACATTGGCCGGCCACACTCGATCCACTTTCTGCGTCGGTTCAGCAAGGCGTTCGGAGCCGACGCCGAGACGCACACTCTCGCCAAGTACCTCAGCGAGGCGGCGCTCATCGAATACTCGCTCTGTCACTTGCTGCCGTCGGAAATCGCCGCCGCCGCTCTTTGGCTGGCTGTCTACCTGCGTGACCAGGGATCATGGGTATGCCTTTTCTATTCTGTATCTCATAAACCTCCCACTCTTTGTTTTTCCCGGCTACAATAATATTTCCTTCCGTCGTGTTATCAGGTGATGACTGTTCGTTGCTTTTACAGGATGCCAAGATGGTTCATTACTCGCGATACAGCAACGAAGGTCTGAAGGAGACGCTGCGTCGGCTGGCAAAGTCGGTGTCAAAGGCGCATAAGGGGACTAGCAAGCTTCAGGTGAGATATTCGGCGGTTGTACTTCGACCCACAAAGAATCGTTATTCACGGAGAACTTTTTCTGTCATTTTCTCTGTTGTTTAGTAAAAATAGCGTTATATATTCATACAATTTCTTACGTAATTACAAGTGACTGACCTGCCGTTGCAATAATCTGACCGCTATTGCAGGCCGTGCGTAACAAATACTCGACGACCAAGTTCCTGGGCATGGCCAACCTGTCGTCTGCTCAACTCGACAAGCTCGATTCGATCGCAAATTCCTAATTAATTTTCGTTGTTTATTCATATTTGAAGTAGCTTGTAATACTTGTACACAGCATCATTACTAATGCAAGTGGGATCAATGATTGTGGAATGTTAGTGGTGCGCGCTCGTACTGATTTCTTGTGGAAAGTAGCCTTTGTGCGTCTTTTCTGTAACATGTACATCTCCCTGTAACTACTGCTCGTGGCGAACATCAACGTTTGGCAGCGACTCTCCTCTTTGTCTTGCGTTTGAATCGTTTGAATCTTGTATAGCTACGATTGCAGAGGATTGGTGTAAAAATGGCTCTGTTTCGGCGACTTGTTCTACGATCTTCGTTCAATTTACGGATTTTATTGCGCGTCAGATAAAGTTTCTTTGTCATTTCAAATGACTCTGGACGTAGAGGTTTTTGTTGCGCATTCATTCGCTGCGTTCGCAATACTTGACATCCTTCAATACAACTTGTCATCAGTTTATGCGCGGTGTAATTCTGTAAAGGAAATAGATACTTAGCCGAAAAAACTAGAGGAGCTTTGAAACCTTAATTATTAAGTTTTCGAGGATTAAGTATTGTATGTGGATACGGACCGTTTTAATAGAAATTGATTTTGAGATATCTGAAAAGTATATTACTTTTATCGTTTAAATTGCAATAACTCTGGAATGGCTTTCGTTGCAGAAAAGTTTGGGTAATGGCGAACAACACTGGCGACAGTTCACCAATGCTCGGACAGTTACGGTTGAAGATGTGGTTGAATAAACCGATGAAAGTCGCCCTGAGCGATGGGCGGACGGTTGTAGGGACGTTCTTGTGTACCGATTGCGAGCCGAACATTATCCTCGGCAACACGCGCGAATTCTGGTTGAACGCCGAGGGCAAGTTGCCTCCCGATGACGAGGCGCGCTGCATTGGTCTCACTATGGTCCCAGCGAAGCATATTGTCTCCATATCCACGCTCGATCACCAATCGTGATATTTTGTCCTAGTCCGGACGTCCTGTGTCGCTCCTGCTAATGTTTATTTTTGTGTTCGACAATCAAAACCCACGCAACGGCGCGCAGTCATCTGCATGCGTAGTTTGAAGTCGGTTTTTACTTTGCGCTCTCGCGAGCTTTATCAGTCTTTCGTCACTGTGGTGGGACGTGTGCTGCGTTTGTCGGCTCGCTCCACCCAACTATTGTCTGTTAGTTCGTGTGTGTGTGGGATATGATTGGAGACTGGAAATTTGCTGTCATAATTGTAATTGTCATAAAGCTATTTGACGGTAAGCTGAGCGCTCTATCCAATGACTTATGCGAACTGTCGCTTACAGCGCGCGTTTCTGCTCAAACGAACGCATCAAATACGACGTCACCATGCCGTCACTTCGAGACGCGCTTCTTGCATCAAACCGGTGACAGCGTTCTGTTCGACAGTCCGCGGCCGAGCTGTAAGAACGGAAGTTTCGACTGGACCATTCATGGTCGCGCAAATCTGAAACTTTTTGTTGTGTTCACGAAATTTTACGCGGTCGGCTCGCAAGTGACGATCCAGACGGTTGAAAATGGCGCAGAGAGCACTTTGAGCAGGTTGGTTGATGAATTTCGTAGCTTATAGATGACTAAAGCAGTTCAGCTGCGAGCACGACCGATGCGATCTGATCGTTGGTTCGAGTTTTCTCCGCATTCGGCATGCTGAGCGAACGGATGGCGACAGGCGTAACTTCGAAGTACAAGCGCTCGTTGGCATTGCTGAACCGGAGCCTAAAACTTTCGCACACGGTGTGTCTACGCACACAATCCTTTGTCAACCGAGTTCACCTGCGTCATTCTTGCAGGCAACATACCAGTCTGGGCTCTATTCGTCATTTTCCTTTTAATCATCATTGCACTCGTACAGTGCAGCTCCATTTTGTATTTCGTCCGACGCAAAATTAACCGTGCGCGACTGCAAGGTAAATTCTGACGGTTGCAAATTGCATCACCCTTTTTGTGCCCCGTTGCAGCCGAATTCAGAAAAGCTGATCTGAACGAGTTCTCGCACTTGACTTTCGTATCTTCAACGGGGCATTCGTCGACTGACCAGTTGGAATTGTCGGACGTAAAAGAAGCGGACGTTTCCATTGTCAGCGTAAATGGAAACGGCCCTCGACCTATCTCAGGCACTCTGGAACATACAGAGATATCAAGCATGGTGCGCAACCTATCCCAGGCGTCCATGGGCGGCGATTCGTCTCTCACTCCATCTTCTGCTGCTTGATGAAGCGCCGTTTACAATGTGTCAGCAGGTCTGCAGACTAGGAGAAGAGCAAATAGAAGTTGTATTCAGCTTGTATTTTGCTGTGTCCGCTAGACTTGAGGCGCATTGTAAATGGCGCTTTATAGCGCGTTTTCTTTTCGATCTCTTCACGTTGCCGCCATTGCAATCTCGTTGTATCTGCATGATCGCTTATCCAGTAGAACTGTGCCTTGGTGTACCACCGATGACAAATAGTAAAAGAACACTCACGTCATTGTGTTTAATGTCTTCTGGCTTGATGATTCACGAGCGAACAAACACAGCACCGCTTATTTAGCGCCCAGACTAACCGCAGCTCGCAGTTAATTTTGAGTGCAGAGGAAAATATGGCCGATACTACGCTGATTTTACACGTTCTGCTTATTCTTTCAGCTATAGGTTGCAATTTTCTTTCGTCTTAAAGTGTGTTTCATTATGCTGTTGGTTTCATTACAGGCGGTTCCGCTTATGCAGCATCTCCAGTAGAGCTCGATAGTCTCTCGCCTGGTATCTCACCATTAATTTAAATAATTTTTGAACGCATAATTTGCTCCTTCCTCGTAGGTTGCTCATTTTCGATCCACCTGCCGTCCAATGGTTCGTCTCAAACTTTCGATGCCATACCACCAAGTAACTGCCAAGACTTTGTTTGGCATATCAGCGGCACCTCCAATGCGGCCTTTGCGCTGATTTTCACAGACTTTTCACTGTCACAAGGCGAATTTCTCAGCATTTATGGGAACCAGTTACCAATACAAACGTAAGCTCCTAAGCAATTGGTGGAAGTAAATCACATGCTTATGTTCAGCTGCGACTCGCCTACATCATGCTCGGCCGTTCTCATTCAGCCTACTCCAAATGTTCCACCAACGGTATCTCTCATGCTGCAAAACCACCGGCAGTCCGTGGACACGAAACGCTTTACCGCAGTCATGTCCTCCATCGGAATGGTACTACCCGTGGGTCGGAGCCAGGACATTTACAGCAGCCATCATCGCAGCGATTGCGATGGTCGTGAGTGAACTGCATGCATTCTTTCGTTAAATGACTTTCAGAAAAGTTTTAGAACTACCGGCCTGGGGAATTGTGCTGATCGTATTCATTGTATTCTTCTTTCTGACCATCATGTGCTGCACAGCGGTGCGCTGCTGCAAATGCCGACGTCAATGTGCTCGTTCGGGACAAGTCATTGCTAGCGCTCCTTTACCTAATGGACCTCCTGTCGGTTTGTATTCGTTTGCTTAGTGCGTCAAGTGCATCAGTTCAGGTGAAACTGAAAGAGAATATTCTAGCATCGTTCCAAGATCCGTCGGTCATTGCTGCTCCTCCTCCGCCTTCTTACCCAAGTGATGGCCTTCCGGACAATTTTCTCAACCAGAAGTTCGAGATGTACAACAACACACTCAAACACTGAAATGAATCATCTATTCATATGCTGATCACAATCTTGATTGTGTCATGCTTTGATATGTGATGTTTTGACATGGGATGTGTTGAGATGTCTGAACGTCGTGTGTGGCAGTTGATACATTTTGTGTCGCTTATTGTAGAGCGCTGTTTCCTCACATATATTTTTAAATAAGTTCAACATTCATCACTAGGTTTGATTTCTTCTCCGTCTCTAAAGCTTTCCATCGTTAAAATTCTGCTTTCTCCGTTTCAATAGTACGCCATAAATCCAAGCTGTTCATGTTATTTTGTTAATACATTTTGTTACTGAGGAGAGGGTAACCCAAGCAAGGCCAAGGTCAATAAAATTTATTAAATTTTAATTTCTTTATATCTCTAAGACCTATTTCCTGAAATTTGGTTTCTTTCCAGTCCTTGATATTAGGACTCCAAGGCGTGTCCGAGCTTTTTGAAGCCCCGCCTTTGTTAACGCCCTAATACAGTCAGTGAAAGAATGCCTATGTCATCAGTGTGTCATGAGCTAATTTCGATCGAACACATGACATGTATTTGCTCTTTCTAAACTGACGTTATCGCTGAGCGCGACTAAAACTGTTTTATCATATCATATAAAGTTTGCGTCAGTGTTGCGCGAGCCGAGGAACGGCTCATGTTAGAGGCGTTACCGCAGAGCAGTCACGTACGTGTCGAATAAGAGACGTCGACGATGATGTTGCGCTTGGTGCTTCTCCTTCTAGTCGCCGCTTTTGTTCCTTCTTGTAAGTCGATTATATAAGACTTCCAATGCTCAATACTTTATTCTAGCAATCGGCCAATACAATGCCACTACACCGTCCACTGGTACATTGTCCACCGCTAGAACGTCCATCGCTACACCTGTCCCTCTACACTCCACTGTCACACCTCCCCATTCGTGTGGTCAAAACCTGGGCCAGGATGAAATAACTTACACAATAAGTAGTGCGGGACAAGCTCTCACGATCACTCCAAACACATTCGGCGAGAATTGTTCACCTCAGTCATCCGATGAGAGTAATATCTATATTTGCATGTTAAATATCTTTTGGTACAATACATTTTGCCTTTTAGGTAAACTCGTAAAATTTGTTGCTACGCCGACGGATATGAACTTTTATATCCTCTTTACGAAATCCAACTTACAAAACGGGGAGAAAGTTGAAATTTTCGATGGAGATTTTAAGCTGCTGTCATAGTAAGAACGCAGTAGGATATAGTCTTCACATTTTGCTACAACTGCGCTCTTGTTGCAGCTGTGAAGGTGACGATGATGATGATGACGATGACGACTTCTGTCCACCAGTTATTCTTCTGAAAAACAGCTTTATCTTGAGCATGCCTGGAGTTGCAAATGACGTACAAGTGGTCGTCGTGGCGACTTCTCCTGTCCCTTACAGCTATTACGGTAACAATCCGGAATATTCTTTTTGTTCGATGTCTCTCATTAGTGTCTGACGATTCCTTTGGTTTCAGCGTATAGCCAATTGCCAGCCTGGGCTACAGTGACAACTATACTCATTACCTTTGTGTTCCTGTTCCTGATGACGGCGTTGTGCTGCGCATGCATGCTTGCGGTGTGCCGCCGCCATCGTCGAGCTAGGACTGCATCGACTGGACACACCAGATGCCGCAATGGTACGATACTTCGGTAGACACTCTTTTATCGCAGAATTTCAGTTCCCGACGGACCGCCGGTTTATTCGACTAACTATCCCGTCTTCGATCTTCCTCCTATCTATATGGTTCGCGAGGAAACGCCAGTGGTTCAGAAAACACCCCTACCCAGTCAGTGAAGAAGCGATGAAGAAACTGAACATACCTTCCTTTATCTATTAATTGCATGTTAAATGCTTCCGTGTACTTCAAGTATATAGTGTCTCAGCAGAAATGCCGGCAGATATAAAACTACGCGCGGTGACCTATTTTGTAATCGTTTCAACCAGACAAAAACTTCTCTTGTTTTTTCTCATTTCTGTGTTACATTCTGCGTAACTATCACACCTCTCGCGCGCGCAATCGTTTGAATTCGTCAGAGACAATACATGTGTCACGATGACCAAGGTCATTTAGCTCAACGCTGTTGCTCACGCTTACGACTCTTGGTCTCGAGCAAACGAGTATTTGCCGCTATCGAGGCGACGCCTATGAAACAATCCTATCTACAGTAGTAAACAAGAATTTATAGTGGCTATTAAAAGCAGAGGGCTTAAATTGGCTTCGCTTGCCTGAATAAAGATGCTTCGTATGCACCGTATACCAATCCACGCATCGCATGCAACGTAGCAGTGACCGCCAACGTAGCGTTCTATCAACGCTGTGCTGTTCTTGCGACCAGTTTTTCTACTTTTTATAGAGATGCGTTTTTCATAATGCTGTTCCATAATTGCAGTTAGAGAGAAGCGTCGGAAAGGAAACTAACGATGATGTCTATGCCGGAAATGCAAGTGGCGGACGTGCAAATGCAATTCATGCAACGACCCAATCAGCGTCTTGGATTGGGCGCACCGCCGAAAATGCGAACGAAAGGACCGCCGGCGCGCAAAACGCCCTTCATGCTTCTGAATGAACATTATCCATTGCTCTCTCGCCTGATAAATATTGAAGACCTTTCTGCCTCCACTACCGGACACCGATTCAGATGTACTGCCACTATTGCGGAGAAGATGTTCGTCGGCGAAGGGTCGAACAAGAAGGAAGCTAAACAGGTCCTTTCACTCTCGAATTACTTCAGCTCTTTTGTTTTGTGATTAGCTGAATTTGTCTGTTTGGTTGAAAAATTGGCGAGACAAATAGCGAGCAGAGTAATTTTTATATTTAATGCAATTTTAAAAAGATGCAATACTAGTAATTGATGCATTGGAAGCTTCAGTTTTGACTCGATGATTGCAGGCGATGGCGGAGCGCGCTGTACACGATCTTCTGCCGCACCTGGCCGGGTCGCTGGCAAATTACGCTCCGGTCCCACCTCCGATCAACTTTGCCAGTTCTGACCAGCATGACTATGACATGAATTTCGACGGCAGTGATGCCATTACCGCGTCTTTTCCACAAACCGATAACGCCGCGTCGCAGCAAGTAATGTTTGATATATTGTTAAGATTTCAATTCCTGTGTAAGAGACATGTAGACTTCTCGCCTGTCTCCCGTTACATTTAAATCTGAACTAATCGCCTTATTATTATGGACCGTGTTTGAGACTATGTTTTAGAGATGAGAAAAGGAATAAAGTTGGGGTGGTGAAACAATCGTTTAATTTCTGTTGAGTAACTCGTTGCAACAGTCAGCGCCAGGCTTCATAATGAACGTAAATATTACGAGAACTTATTAACATATTATAATCCAGTAATATAACTGCATCCTAGATCTTCATATGTTACTGGTTTATAAAATGCTAATCCCTGTCGTTTTTAGGTGCCGAAGGTAGCTCCGGAGTCTCAGCATGAATCGCCGCTGGCGAAATTGAAAAGACTGTGTGCCGAACGAGAAGCGGCCGATGGAGTAAAGTACTCGCCGCAGTTTGAATGCGTCGACATTTCGCCGCCTGAAGCGAAACCACACGAAAAGATCTTCAAGTGCGAATCTTTGCCAACTTATAAG